>ML788427.1:103628-132659 GCA_009831015.1 Picea engelmannii
ACCAGTCCCACCCAATTTGGGTACTCTGGGAAGAAGTTATGATTGTTTTACCTGGAACACCTTCTTGATACTAGCCAATAGGACTAGTCAGATACCCTATTTTACACAAGGTGTATCTACAAATTTAGGATGACCCAGAATCTGAAATTTTTACCAAAGATAGAAAACTAATTTTTGTAAATGGCCCCCAGATTTCAGGGTCTGAAACGTTACAGAATTTGTTTTATAGCGAACATGTTGTAAAGACTCATTTCAGGATGACTCCAGAACCCTATCTTGTACAGGCTATATCTCCGAAAGTATAAGGCCTCAGGAGATAAATTTTGAACCCAACGTACCTTGATCCGTCTTATAAAAACCCTTTAAGCGGTTCCTTCTGAAACGTTGTAGAAAAAAAGTTATAGTGAAAATTCCACGGTGTCTCAGATGTAGCAGCGAAACCCCAAGACCTTGAGCTCTGAAACCATATGTTAAGAACCAAACATCAATATAGCATGGAAAAACCTCAGGAAAAGTACTCAACACCTTGAAACAGAGATAATTTTAGATAATAAGCCTCTTCGAGGGGGCAACCTCCTTTTACCCCACTTAAATGTTCGAGTACAAGATGATTCCAAAATGACAATGTCTCCTTGGTATATATAGGAGACTAGGAGGTATAATTACAAATAATGGCCTAAAGCCGACATAATTAAAATAACATTACTAATCTAAATTACAACTAATGGCCTAAAGCCGACATAAATAAAATAGCATTACTAATTTAATATGCCCCAATTAAGGGGTAATGAGCCAATATTAGGGCTTAACATGACTTAAGACTCTAAATTAAAAAAATAAATCCTAAATCCAACTAGTCATCAAAGAGAACACAAAAAATTAAACGAACAATATGCACACAAATGGGGTAAAGTGGTTGAAAGTGGCCTCCCTCCCTAAAGAAGGTATGTCTCACCCAAGAGGGGCCTAAGAATCCCTGCTAAATATCAGAGGTATCAGAATCAATTATAAGGGCCCTCATGGGCTTAACAACCAGTCGGTCAGATCTCCCCAGAGAGGTAATCCTACATAAAGGTTGTGTGTTGTTTGACCCTTATCTGACCCAGGGTACCTGCAGAATAACCCCAACAAGAAACGTATGTGGCACGTAAGTCAAGGAACTAAGAAACCAATGTATAAACGATGCATAGGTGAGCAGTTGTAAGTCAGGTCCACCATATGGGAAGGGTAGCAAAGCCCAAAACCTTGAAAGTACTACCTCTCATGGAGGTAAAGGAACTAGCAAGATCCCTAGATATGAATAGATCCCTAGAAATATCTCTGATGCTAAGAAGGTATCAGGGGGATATCCCTTCAACCAACCTCGCATGACCTCTTGATTAACTCCAGTGTGAGCAGAGCCTCTTGATATTACCAATTATACAATGGATTTCTCCTCCTGTGTCAAACACATATGTTGATTTAATTGCCTTGGAGAAGTTTACTCACAAAATCCTATTCCAAGGCACTAAATCCTAAGATAGTTTTTGCACCCTAGAAAATAAAATTGTGACTAATCAATTTTAAATTATAGCATTACTTTTAATGGTCATGTTTACTCAAAAAGGTATGATAGTGAAACTTATGATGTTATGAATCAGCAAGTAAAGTAAATATGAATACAATGCAAAGTCCTAACTTCAATTTTCAATGAATGATATGCTTCTTAAAGAAAATGCAATTTTCAATTTCAACACTGCAATTCTAAAGTTAAAATGCAATATTTCATTACATGCACTGAGCTAATGACAAAGACTCAAAAGACCAAAATTCCAAGCAACGCAAAATGCCTAACATTTTTGTATTTTCAATAGAATAAAAATGAAAATGCATGGACTGAAAAGCAACTTGATATATAAACTCTACTTTGTATAGAAAGAGATAACTCAAGAAGAATACCAAGGAGAAGAACACCCAGCCCAATGTACAAGGAAAATCAAAATGAAAAGGTTATGAGAAAGTCTCTGCCCAAAAATTCAACCCTAGACAGGTTTCCTGTCATCCCACAGACACTTAATAGTCACTACAGAGACCCAAGAAGACTCAGAAAACATCAAATCCCACCTAGCAACCATCAAACCTAGAAAACAAGAAAATAAGGTTGATGTACGTGAATGTTCAAGGAAACAAAGCATATGTACACATCTTGCAGAAGGACAGACCGCATATATATGTGACTGTTAAGCAAAAAGTCGCGTATATGTTTCAAAAACAAATCCAGACAAGGGAGAAGGCTGAAAAACTAAGACCCAGAGTGAATAGAGGTTGTCAAGCAATGATACGACAAGATATGCAAAAGGAAAAAGTGAAATCTAAGGAGAAAAGTACTCCAAACCCTAAGAAAGAAGGTCAATCCCCAGTATGGTCTCCAATTCTGTTACAAAGGGAAAAATCTCTATGGCTAGGGTAAATCACAATAGACAGAAATGACTGTAGAAATCAACTCTATCCCAAAATATGTTATATATAAACCAATATGCTAGCGAGATAAGATAAAAGGCCTACCTCATCCAGATGTTTGATGAATTCCATAGTTGAGCACTTTGACCCAAAGCTATATACCTACAACTAGTTCTCAACAACCAAGCAAATAAAGCATATGGTGATAATATAAGACGTTAGCACATTAGATAGCATAATCCATTAATACGTCCACACGTCCATGGATAATAATTCAAATATTTGCGAGATATCAATTGGACAAGAAAAGAGTATTTCTATTAATATATGATCAACATAAGTGAAAATGTTACAGACTTCCTTGCCGGCACGGTTCGGAACCTAGAAACTAAGTTCCTTCCAGCTGGGCCTCCACCAAAGGCAAGCTCATAGAAGAGAGACAATGAGTTTCTCAATCAATAAGGGAAGATCTTGGTAGTTGAACACTGTGTTCAGACTTAAAGGACAAAGGGATGCAAACTCAATATGAAGTAAATCGTTTCTCCAAAGTAACTTTGCTCTCAAAGTTGAATTCTTTCTCCTCCTTTCCATAGCTTGGAATTGGCCCATTTATAGCCTTCAAATGGAACTAAAGGGTCAATTCGTAGTTTTTCTAGTATATGGAAGGCCAAGGATCATAGATATCTTGTCGTGACATGGAAACCTGACTCCATATTTCATTTTTTTGGGCACAAATCCCGATGAACACGGGCTGTAGTGGAGCATCCTGTGTATACGCATGTTGTATAGTAGTAAAGGTGCGTACATGTGGAAAACATGTATTTTTTTAGCTCTGGAAATTACAAATAGGGATGATAAGTCTGCATAGGGAAATGGAAAAAGGCCTTTTGTGCAATATTTCATAGGGTGAGGCAAATATTGCTATAACAGTGAACTGCCACCTAGTTGAGTTAACTAGTCAACTAGTCTTCAGTTAACTGACTGAACATAGAGTAGTGAGGAGTAGATCAGGGAATAAAGGGTAATGCACCATTTTGGTGATGATCCCAAGGCAAGTGCACATTAGCATGGTGACAAAACCAATGCATCATCTAAACTCAACTCAACTAATCAAATTGAAGTGTCAACTGAAAGACAATATTATCCAGGTGGAATATTCTCCCCTAAAATATAGGAGACTGGATAATAAATAATTATTACTAATAAACAAGGAAAAACCTTAGGAAAAATAAATACTATGTGTGTTTGAAGTAACTCCAACACCCCCACTGAACATCACTATGGTGAAAATAAAGAATGGGTCCTGGAAACGAGGCCATGTTAGGTACCCAAATACAAAAGATACATTGAAATAAAGTGAGGAAAGAGGGGAAAACTCATGGGACCCCCCCCCTCAAGGTATAATGTATGTAAAAAGAAGAATTGCAGTTGTTAGGCAACTATGTCCTTCACTCCAATAAGACTTCGCAAAGAATGGAACATCTTCCCAGTGAAGGTCTTGGTGAAGATGTCTGTCATCTGTTCCGTTAAAGGAAATAATTGTAGGTCGATGATCCCCTCATGTACTAAGTCCCAAATGTAGTGCATGTGGATCCCGTTGTGCTTCATCCGCTGCCTATGACCTGGATCTCTGAAGAACTTCAGAGTGCTCTGGTTGTCACACAAGATGACGATCGGTCGATGAAATTGAATTCCCAACTCAGTGAGAAAATGTTGTAGCCACATAGCATGAATGGTTATGTTAACTACCCATATGTACTCTGCCTCAATTGCAGATAGAGAAATGGAAGCTTGATTCTTTCTCGACCAACAGATAGGACTGAAACTAAGAATGAGTGAGTAACCATATGTGGACTTGTGATCAGTGTTATCGGTAGCCCGATTAGAATCAGTAAACCCGATGAGATCTAATGTAGATTCTGCTACATAATGAATCCCAAAGGTTATGGTGCCCTGTACGTATCGAAGGATACACTTTGTAGCCTTCCAATGTATCTCATGTGGCTCCTGCATGAACCTGGAAAATATGCCAACTACATAGGAGAGGCCTGGTCTAGAGTGTGTGAGATACAAAAAGCTCCCCACGAGCTATCTGTACAGTTTTTTGTCAACCAGTGGAGTCTCCCTGCTATCCTCAAGTTTGACTTCTGATAGGAAAGGAGTTGGAGCAGACTTGCAGTCTTTCATGTGAAATCTCTCAAGGAGATCTCGTGAATACTTGGCCTAAGATAGTTTGATTCCTGGTGAATCCTGACTGATCTTGAGTCCAAGGAAGAAGTGTAGTGGACCCATGTCCATCATAAAAAACCTATCATGTAGAATCCTCTTGACTACATCAATTGTTGAAGTCGAGGGACTGATGATCAACAAATCATCAACATACATAACTAAGAGTAGAAGTGAATCAGTCATCCTGGGCATGTAGACATTCAAATCCTATTTACAATGTAAAAAGTTCCGTGAAAATAGGTAGGAATCCATATTGGTATACCATGCCCTCGAAGCCTGCTTGAGGCCATAAAGGGAATTCTTTAATCGACAGACCAAATATGATTCCTGCATAAATACTTGGGGTTTCTCCATGTAGATATTCTCAGAGAGATCACCGTGAATAGATGCATTCTTCATGTCCATCTGATGGACTTCTCATACCTTAGTTGTCACAATGGCAAGTGCCAATCATATGGAATCCATGTTCGCTATTAGAGCGAAGGCCTCATCATATTCAATACCATTAACCTACTGAAAGCCTTTGGTAGCAAGCCTGGCTTTGTATCTGCTAATCTATCCATACACTGTGCTCTTGGTCCTATAGACCCATCTTCATCTAAAAATTTTCCTCCAGAAGGAAGAGGAACCAGATCCCAAGTCTGGTTCTCGAGGAGGGAGTTGTACTCCTCCTTCATGGTAGATTCCCAAAAGGGATTTCTAGTAGCCTCGTCATAATACTTTTTATATGAAGACTGAACCAAGAAAATATGCCTGGAGGGAAATGTTTCAGTGGCAGTGAGTGCAACATGAGGCTCCTCAAAATCAGATCGATTCCTCCTAGTATCGTCTGGATCACCAACGAGATCCCCTGCATCATGAAGAATAGTTTGTGCCCACTTGGGCCTCTACTCTAGCTCTGCAACTACATATGGATGCTCTGAATCTGCATCTAACTGTACTGACTCTGTATCTGAATCATCTGAGTCCTATGAATCAGAACTCTCATCTGAAGAAGAGTTGTCATGTGCATGCTCATCATCTCGAACAGGTGGAAGAATGAAGGTGTCTGCATGCAGCTGCTAAGATACATGTGAGACACTTTCCTCGAATTGGACACTATGCCCAGTGATGATTTGGTCTAAGGAAATATCAATAAGCCTATATCCCTTCACACCATCAGGGTATCCAACAAATATACACTCAGTGCTCTGTGGATCAAGTGCCTTCCTCTTTTTAGAGGGAATCTGGGCCCATGCACATGAACCAAAAATATGAAACCGGGTCACTTCTGGTTTGAGGCCACTCCAAGCATTGTAGGGGGTCTTGTCCTTGACAGATATTTGGGGAGATATTTTTTGGATGTATGTTGCACAATTAAGTTCTTCGGCCCATAATATCTGTGGCAGTGACTTTGCATGCAGCATCAAAGATGCCATCTCCTTTAGAGATATGTTTTTGCTCTCAACAACTCCATTTTGTTGTGGAGTATAGGGTATTATGTGTTGCAATTGGATCCATGCCTCATGGAAAATATTATGGATCTCATGATTTATATACTCTCCCCTGTTATCATTTCTAAGGAATTTCATCCTCTTTTTGGACTGTGTCTCAACCACGACTTTGAAATCTTTCAGGTGTTGAAAGACCTCAAATGTTTTCGTGAGAAAGTAGATCCATGTAAAACGTGAGAAATCATCAACAAAAATGAGAACAAACCTCACTTTTCTGATAGATGGATGTGTAAAAGGACCCATAAGGTCACTGTGGATCAGATCTAAATGTGTGGAAGCTCTTAGAGACTTTCCTTTGTCGAATTTCTCTTGACGGTGTTTTCCGAGAACACATCCCTCACATACTCCCTTGGAGAAATGGATGTATGGTAGACCATCAACCAATATTTTCTTGCTAAGTTGTTGCATGTATCTGAAATTCAAATTTCCAAAACTTTCATGTCATATCCTACTATTTTCATCAGCATGAGTAAGCAGTAAAGAAGAATCAGGTTCAATGAATTTAGAAAATGTATACAATCTAGACCAATGATTTACCTCATCGGTAGAAACCCTGGATTTGGTTTGCATGTTGTATATGTCCATGAAATTTGGTGTGAATATTAATTTCTTTCCAGTGCCAGAATTCATCATCCGATACACAGAGAGAAGGTTGACGAAAAGTTTGGGAACGTGCAGCACATTCTCGAAGCTTCTGTTGGTGAGTTCAATTATTCCTTTGATGGTGACTTTGACAGAAGAGTTGTCCCCCATCAGAATAGGAGGACCTTTGCATGCATCCAATGAATAATATACTTCTTTTGAGGTAGCCGTGTGATGTGATTCTCCTAAATCTATGATCCAAGCATTAGGAGAGGAGTTGATCGCAATCAAGGCATGGCTAGAATTTCCTTTCTTGGGATTCTAATATTCTGGCTTCTTCTTCTTGGCACCCTTGAGGATGTGATATCCAAGGTTGTTTTGCTGAATTATTTGACTCATTAGATCTATTTGTTTTTGCATGCATAAGGATTCTGGATGGAATCCTTTGTGACAATACATGCATTTCTCTCATTTTCTTCCCTTTTCCCCTTTGGATCTGGAGACATTGGTGAAAGGTTTTGTGTACCCTTCCTTCTTAAAATGTGCATGAGATTTCCTTTTGTATTTATCTTTATATTTCTGATATTTATGGATTTTATCTTGCACAGCGAGTGCATGGGCATTTGGGACTTTGAATTTTCCCATGTTGATGAGCTTGGTTTTCTCTTGTGTCAGGGATTCGATAAAGGCCTCAAGAGAAGGCATATTCTAGGTGGCTCCAAAGGAAAATATGATAGAATGTAATGTGGATACAAATACAGATAATTTAGGACCAATTTTGGAGAGAATGGTGAGAACCATTTGTTTCTCCTCCTTAGATTTATCAACCCCACAAGCTTTGAGTTGCGACAGTAAATCCTTGAATTTTGTAAAGAAATCTTGGATATTGTTGAAGCTTTTTGGATCCAATGTGAGAAATTCCACCTCCAACATGTGTCCCCTCATCTCATTTTGTTTTCCAGAGATCCCTTCCAAGGTGGTCCAGGATTCATTTGGAGTCTTACAGGAAGATATGTGAAAAAGGAGATCAGAAGAAATAAGACTGCAAATTGTTATGAGTGCCTCATCCATGCGATTTAAATACTTGGATTATTTTATGGATAATTTTGGTTATGTATATGTATTCAAGGTTAAATTGTACAATCTTCTGGTTCGAAGATGTATGGCTATTTTCTCCTTCCATGAAAAATAGTTGTAAGGTGTAAGAATGAATTCTTTTTGGAAATCCATCTTTCTGTTGTCTTTAATCTTTTGTACCTGCAAAAATTTTTGGTGTATATTTTTCTTAGCTAATGAGAAGAACAACTTATCATGCATTCGAATAAGACAGTTCTTTTAGAAATCAATGATCAGATAGAGTAATTGAAATAGGGTATGAAGAACACTAGTATAGATAACCAAGTACAACAGTGTGTAGGGTCATACAAGATAGCAAGAATTCCTTTAATTCAAGTTCATGAGATTAATAAGAAGATAACAGTTCTTAGAAGCTGAGCTAAACTGAAATAAAGTACAGAATAATGAAGTACATGAATAAATATGATATTTACAGCAAAATAAGACTGTGATTATATTATCAAGATAAGAGTCTTAGTACAAGAGAAAAATGTATCCAAGCTTGAACCCCCTAGTGCTCCCAATGTCTTTGGCTTTATAGCCTTACAAGATGAAATCTAGATCCTTGAAAGATGGATCAGATTTCTAAAAATAGTCAAATCAAAATAGATACAACAACTGTAGGATGAGATCCTATAAAAATGGATCTAGAATACTAAAAATGGAAAGTCAAAACAAAATAGGAAAAGATCATATCTAAGGATTCAAACTCTATCTTGATAGCCTTCATATCCTCCAAACTCTTTGACAAATGTATAAGACCTTCCAAGGCTGATGAATCTTCATAAGAAATTCGAATTTGCCACCTTTGGAAAAAAAAGACAATTTTTTGCTAATGAACTAGGTCACCATTTTCACTTTTCCACCTTCTTAAACATTTAATACATCAAGATAAAACCTTAAATCTGATGTATTTAATTATTATGCATCTTTAGAAATCAACCTCGAAAGATTTGGTTGAGAAAAAGTCAAATCTGGGAAAAAATACGACCTTCCTGCCATGTAACAGGTTTCACCAGCTAATTTTCCCTGAATCCGCCCCTTTAGCTGGTGAAAAGGAAAGCTTTCAACAACTAACTAGCGGATTTCAAAACCAATAAGCTGGTGAAAACCTAGATTCTTTTAATGAAAACTACCTTGGGAAAAATCAAATTTCTCAGCCATGGAGAGTCCTCTTTACACGCTTGAATAGTCGATTGACATATAGAAATCCTAAGATTTCCAATGGTTCTTTCAAATCTTCATTTAGAGCTCGGGAAGGAATACAAAAGTCCCCCGCAAGATTAGGCATCATTTTTCAAACAAATTTCAGAATGAATCATTTTAGGAGATAACATTGGCAGTCAAATATTATTCGATGTGCTTCTGATGTGTCTCAGATGTGATGACACCTGTCTTCAGTAGCTGAAATCTTTCACCAGCTGTGAACAAGGTTTTAGTTGACCATTTAAGCATTCACATCCTATATCTCCACAAATCTTTGAAGCTGAATATTTCATGATTTGGATATTAATCCTTCGATGCTCCCATACCCTTTTAATCACTCCAAAATTGTTTTGCTCCAGCTTAACTTTCCAAAATTTTCTTTATGTAGTTTCACCAGCTAATTCGCCTTACGATCTGCTAGTTAGCTGGTGAAAGCCTTGCTTTTCATCAGCTAACTAGTTATAATTTTGCCTTTTGCGTTGGTGAAAGCTCTGTCTTTATCTTTGAGAAGACAATTATGCATAGTAGCGATGATCCTGCATAGAGTGTTTGATCTAACATTCTAGCTAAATAAAATCCGAAGGAAATATGTCTGATCCAGAGCAACAGAGAAACTTTGACGGTGCATCAATACATAATGAGAAGGGACTTAATGATATGCTTGGTGTATTGACATACAACTTGATTCGTGGCTGATCTATGGGTTATGTGTCGATTTGTGTATCAATTCATAGCTTGACTCATGACTTGAAACATGGCTTGGATTTAGTTTGTATGTTGCATGAATTCGATGACATATGGACTCGGAATTTGTCACTTGCGCTTGGGCATTGGTGTTAGAGCTAGGCTTTGTATGGTTTATGTGTTGAATGCGCTTGACATTTGGACTCAAGATTTGGCTTGACTCATTGCTTGGTGCGATAGGCTTGATGTATTGCATGGCTTGATTTAAGATAGATTAGGCTCACCTAGAAACACACCACTATTTCTTTTTGGTGAATTTTTTGGAATAAAAATATGGATTTTATCAAAGTATAAACAACATAAAAGCAATGGAATGGCATTTTGTTATTTATATCTTGTATTGCAGGTCCAGAGGCATAAAAACAAAGGATTTTTTAGCAAAGTAATCAAGCAGTAGATTGATGAACACTATGGGGGTTAAGATACTAGAAAGAAACTGAAGAAAATGATAAATCATTTGAAGAGTGATGGAAATACTCATCAAAATACCAGTGCGTTTTTTATCGCTAACAACTAGCTCCAACTGGGATGGAGACCTCCCTGCGAGGTTTCCAAGAACCTAGTAGTTCCAGTAGCCTTTAGCATTGGGCATGGAGTCATCTGGCCTATGCAACTGTTCTTCTGCAAACCTGTAGCCTGCCTGTAGCTTGCCTATAGCCTACTTGTAGCCTACTTGTAGCATGCCTGTAACCTGCTTGTAGCCTGCCTGTAACCTGCCCTACTTATTTATGAGCTCAACAACTAAAAATATCTAGCTTATCGTATGTAAAGCTTATTCTTCTGCCTACTCCTACACTAACCAACTGTACTACCTCTTATCAAGTGAAGTCATGCTTCCAATGAAGCCATGTGAGAAATTGATTTACTGACATCATGCTAGATCTTGGCCTCAAAAATAATGGAAGCCATATCATGCAGAAAAGAGGTTTGAACAGATGATAAAGACAATCTTCTTCTAACAAAAATACTTTAACGCATTTTTTGCTCATAGATTCCAAATAGTTATCAACAGGGTCATAAATGTCATAAAGAAATACCTCTTTGAGCTGCCGATCCAACTGACTGTATTGCAGCTGCTGATTACTTTCACTGGTCTCAATGCTGAATGTAAACTATTCTTCTTCTGTTGAAAGAGAATGAAAACTCAACTGCTGATATGAACCTCTCTGCTCTTCTTCACCATCACTGGTCTCAATGTTGAAAACAAACTACTCATCCTCTGTCAGAGAGTCATATAAGAAGGACTATTGATCTGAACTTTTCAGCAAATCATCTTCCTCGTTGTATCTGCTGCAATCTTTCTGATGTTCTAGCTGAATATTAGATAGTCCTTGCAAATCTGGAAACTCTAAGATGCCCTCATCATCCTCTTCTTCATGTGTGCTGCAATTCCCCTGTGTATGTAAATAAAAAAACTGAAAGTTGTCCTTACTATATGTTGCAGATCTGAAACTGTCTTCTACTGACATGTCAATTTGCTCATCATTTTTCAAATTTTCAAAATGGATAATTGGATCTTCATCACAACCATCTTTAAAAGATGCATTTAATACAATGTTAAAAGCATCACAATGGTTATCATAATGTGAATCATCAATCTCTTGATAACGAAGAGTATTCTCGATAGCAACGTACTCTTCATTAACATCCGAGTCTTTAGTCAATAAATGAAATTCATGATAGAATTTAGCATAGAGAAGATTGTCTGGAAAATGGTCTTTACAAAACACATTAAAAGCAGCATGAAAATCTGCCAAAGAGTTGATACTCGCATAAGGCAGAGACCGGTACCAATCACGAGAAATTCCCTCTAATAAGAAATAGAAGAGCCAGATCTGAACATCCTCATGCACAACTTGCAACCGATGCATGTAATCATGAAATTCCAGCAAATGTTCACCTGGCGCTTCCCATTATTTTCCTCGAAATATGGGAAGACTATTTTCCCATTCATCTCTACTAGGCACTGGATTAGGGAAACCAACATTTTTTGAAAAATCACAAAATGCATACCTCTTAGCAAATATCTGGTTCATGTCATACCGGTGGAGTCACCAACAGATTTCTAAACAATGGAGTTGCCACTGAATTCTTCCTTCATGGAGTCGCAAGATATATGATTACAACCAATTGATGTCCAGGCTTTGTCTATCATCAAAGCTGGATCTAATGTCGTATCCTAGGGAAGATGAGCTTTGATCTCCTCTCCTTGGAAATGGCACCAATTTGTTATCACTCCAAGAAACTCTTTGGGATTGTAGGCCAAAGATGATTGGTAACTCAAGAATATGGTAAATTTGGTATGCTTGGATCAATGGGATAACTCAATGGCTAATGAGAAGAACAACTTATCATGCATTTGAATAAGACAGTGCTTTTAGAAATCAATGATCAGACAGAGTAATTGAAATAGGGTATGAAGAACACTAGTCTAGATAACCAAGTACAACGGTGTGTAGTTTCATACAAGATAGCAAGAATTCCTTTAATTCAAGTTCATGAGCTTAATAAGAAGATAACAGTTCTTAGAAGCTGAGCTAAACTAAAATAAAGTACAGAATAATGAAGTACATGAATAAATCTGATATTGACAGCAAAAGTAGACTGTGATTCTATTATCAAGATAAGAGTCTTAGTACAAGAGCAAAATGTATCCAATCTTGAACCCCCTAGTGCTCCCAATGTCTTTGGCTTTATAGCCTTACAAGATGAAATCTAGATCCTTGAAAGATGGATAAGATTTGTTAAAAATAGTCAAATAAAAATAGATACAACAAGTGTAGGATGAGATCCTATAAAAATGGATCTAGAATACTAAAAATGGAAAGTCAAAACAAAATAGGAAAAGATCCTATCTAATGAGTCAAACTCTATCTTCATAGCCTTCATATCCTCCAAACTCTTTGACAGATGTAGAAGACCTTCCAAGGCTGATGGATCTTCATAAGAAATTCGAATTTGCCACCTTTGGCAAAAAAGACAATTTTTTTCTCATGAACTAGGTCACCATTTTCACTTTTCCACCTTCTTAAACATTTAATAAATCAATATAAAACCTTAAATCTGATGTATTTAATTATTATGCATCTTTAGAAACCAACCTCGAAAGATTTGGTTGAGAAAAAGTCAAATCTGGGAAAACATATGACCTTGCTGCCATGTAACAAGTTTCACCAGCTAATTTTCCCTGAATCTGCCCCTTTAGCTGGTGAAAAGGAAAGCTTTCAACAGCTAACTAGCGGATTTCAAAACCAATAAGCTAGTGAAAACCCATATTTTTTTAATGAAAACTGCCTTGGGAAAAATCAAATTTCTCAGCCATGGAGAGTCCGTTTTACACGCTTGAATAGTTGATTGACATCTAGAAATCCTAATCTTTCCAATAGATCTTTCAAATATTCATTTAGAGCTCGGGAAGGCAGTCAAAAGTCCCCCGCAATATTAGGCATCTTTTTTCAAACAAATTTTAGAATGAATCATTTCAGGAGATAACATTGGTAGTCAAATATTATTCGATGTGCTTCTGATGTGTCTTAGATGTGATGACACATGTCTTTAGTAGCTGAAATCTTTCACCATCTATGAACAAGGTTTTAGTTGACCATTTAAGCATTCACATCCTATATCTCCACAAATCTTTGAAGCTGAATATTTCATGATTTGGTGATTAATCCTTCGATGCTCCCATACCCTTTTAATCAATCCAAAATTTCTTTGCTCCATCTTAACTTTCCAAAATTTTATTTCTGTAGTTTCACCAGCTAATTTGCCTTACGATCTGCTAGTTAGTTGGTGAAAGCTCTGCTTTTCATCAACTAACTAGTTATAATTTCACCTTTTGCGTTGGTGAAAGCTCTGTCTTTATCTTTGAGAAGAAAATTATGCAGAGTAGCAATGATCCTACATAGAGTGTTTGATCTAACATTCTGGCTAAATAAAATCCCAAGGAGATATGTCTGACCCAGAGCAACAGAGAAACTTTGACGGTGCATCAATACAAAATGAGAAGGGACTTAATGATAGGCTTGGTGTATCGACATACAACTTGATTCGTGGTTGATCTATGGGTTATGTGTTGATTTGTGTATCAATTCATAGCTTGACTCATGACTTGAAACATGGCTTGGATTTAGTTTGTATGTTGCATGACTTCGGTGACATATGGACTCGGAATTTGGCTCTTGCACTTGGGCATTGGTGTTAGAGTTGGGCTTTGTATGGTTTATGTGTTGAATGCGCTTGACATTTGGACTCAAGATTTGGATTGACTCATTGCTTGGTGTGCTAGGATTGATGTATTGCATGGATTGATTTAAGATAGACTAGGCTCACCTAGGCACACACCACTATTGATTTTTGGGGAATTTTTTGGAATAAAAATATGGATTTTATCAAAGTATAAAATACATAAAAGAAATGGAACGTCATTTTTTTATTTGTATCTTGTATTGCAGGCCCAGAGGCATAAAAACAAAGGATGTTTTAGCAAAGTAATCAAGGAGGAGCTTGATGAACACTATGGAGGTTAAGATACTGGAAAGAAACTGAAGAAAATGATAAATCATTTGAAGAGTGATGGAAATACTCATCAAAATACCAGTGCGTTTTTTATCGCTAATAATTGGCTCCAACTGGGATGGAGACCTCCCTGCGAGGTTTACAAGAACCTAGTAGTTCCAGTAGCCTTTAGCATTGGGAATGGAGTCATCTAGCCTATGCAACTGTTCCTCTGCAAACCAGCAGCCTACTTGTAGCTTGCCTGTAGCCCGCCTGTAGCCTGCCTGTAACCTGCTTATAGCCTACCTGTAACCTGCCCTGCTTATTTATGAGCTCAACAACTGAAAATATCTAGCTACTCATATGGTGAGCTTATTATTCTGCCTACTCCTACACTAACCAACTGTACTACCTCTTATCAAGTGAAGTCATGCTTCCAATGAAGCCATGTGAGAAACTGATTTACTGACATCATGCTAGATCTTGGCCCGAAAAATAATGGAAGCCATATCATGCATAAAATAGGTTTGAACAGATGATAAAGACAATCTTATTCTGAAAAAAATACTTTAATGCATTTGTTGCTCATAGATTCCAAATAGTTATCAATAGGGTCATAAATGTCATAAAGAAATACCTCTTTGAGCTGCCAATCCAATTGATTGTACTGTAGTTGTTGATTGCTTTCACTGGTCTCAATGATGAATGTAAATTGTTCTTCTTCTGTCGAAGGAGAATGCAAACTCAACTGCTGATCTGAACCTCTCTTCTCTTCTTCACCATCACTGGTATCAATGTTTAAAACAGACTACTCATCCTCTGTCAGAGAGTCATATAAGAAGGACTGTTGATCTAAAATTTTCAGCACATCATCTTCCTCGTTGTATCTACTGCAATCTTCCTGATGTTCTAGATGAATATTAGACAGTCCTTGCAAATATGGAAACTCTAAGCTTCCCTCATCATCTTCTTCTTCATGTGTGCTGCAATTCCCCTGTGTCTGCAAATCAAAAAACTAAAAGTTGTCCTTACTATATGTTGCAGATATGAAACTGTCTTCTACTAACATGTCAATCTGCTCATCATTTTTCAAATTTTCAAAATGGATAATCGGATCTTCATCACAACCATCTTTAAAAGATGCATGTAATACAATGTTAAAAGCATCACAATGGTTATCATAATGTGAATCATCAATATCTTGATAACGAAGAGTATTCTCGATAGTAGTGTACTCTTCATTAACATCCAAGTCTTTAGTCAATAAATGAAATTCATGACAGCATTCAGGATAGAGAAGATCATCTGGAAAATGGTATTTACAAAACACATGAAAAGTAGCATGAAAATATGCCAAAGAGTTGATATTGGCATAAGGCAAAGACCGGTACCAATCACGAGCAATTCCCTCTAATGAGAAACAGAAGAGCCGGATATGAACATCCTCATGCACAACTTCCAACCGATGCATGTAATCATGAAAGTCCAGCAAATGTTCCGTTGGCACTTCCCATTCTTCTCCTTGAAATATGGGAAGACTATTTTCCCATTCATCTCTACTAGGCACTGGATTAGGGAAACCAACAATTTTTGAAAAATCACAAAAAGCATACCTCTTCGCAAAGATCTGGTTCATGTTATACCGGTGGAGTCACCAATAGATTTCTAAACAATGGAGTCGCCACTGAATTCGTCCTTCATGGAGTCGCCAGATAGTTGATTACAACCAATTGATGTCCAGGCTTTGTCTATCATCAAAGCTAGATCTAATGTCATATCCCAGGGAAGCTGAGCTTTGATCTCCTCTCCTCGGCAACGGCGCCAATTTGTTATCACTCCAAGAAACTCTTTGGGGTTGTAGGCCAAAGATGCTTGGTAACTCAAGAATATGGTAAATTTGGTATGCTTGGATCAATGGGATAACTCAATGGCTAATGAGAAGAACAACTTATCATGCATTCAAATAAGACAGTGCGTTTAGAAATCAATGATTAGACAGAGTAATTGAAATAGGGTATGAAGAACACTAGTCTAGATAACCAAGTACAACAGTGTGTAGGGTCATACAAGATAGTAATAATTCCTTTAATTCAAGTTCATGAGCTTAATAAGAAGATAACAGTTCTTATAGGCTGAGCTAAACTGAAATAAAGTACAGAATAATGAAGTACATGAATAAATCTGATATTGACAGGAAAAGAAGACCGTGATTCTATTATCAAGATAAGAGTCTTAGTACAAGAGAAAAATGTATCCAAGCTTGAACCCCTTAGTGCTCCCAATGTCTTTGGCTTTATAGCCTTACAAGATGAAATGTAGATCCTTGAAAGATGGATCAGATTTGCTAAAAATAGTCAAATCAAAATAGATACAACAATTGTAGGATGAGATGCTATAAAAATGGATCTAGAATACTAAAAATGGAAAGTCAAAACAAAATAGGAAAAGATCCTATCTAAGGAGTCAAACTCTATCTTGATAGCCTTCATATCCTCAAACTCTTTGACAGATGTAGAATACCTTCCAAGGCTGATGGATCTTCATAAGAAATTCGAATTTGCCACCTTTGGCAAAAAAGACGTTTTTTTGCACATGAAATAGGTCACCATTTTCACTTTTCCACCTTCTTAAACATTCAATACATCAATATAAAACCTTAAATCTGATGTATTTAATTATTATGCATCTTTAGAAACCAACCTCAAAAGATTTGGTTGAGAAAAATTCAAATCTAGGAAAAAATATGACCTTGTTGCCATGTAACAGGTTTCACCAGCTAATTTTCCCTGAATCCGCCCCTTTAGTTGGTGAAAAGGAAAGCTTTCAACAACTAAATAGTGGATTTCAAAACCAATAAGCTACTGAAAACCCAGAATTTTTTAATGAAAACTGCCTTGGGAAAAATCAAATTTCTTAGCCGTGGAGATTCCATTTTACATGCTTGAATAGTCGATTGACATCAAGAAATCCTAAGCTTTCCAATGGTTCTTTCAAATCTGCATTTATAGCTCGGGAAGGTAGTCAAAATTCCCCCGCAATATTAGGCATCATTTTTCAAACAAATTTCAGAATAAATCATTTCAGGAGATAACATTGGCAGTCAAATATTATTCGATGTGCTTCTGATGTGACTCAGATGTGATGACACATGTCTTCAGTAGATGAAATATTTCACCAGCTGTGAACAAGGTTTTAGTTGACCATTTAAGCATTCACATCCTATATCTCCACGAATCTTTGAAGCTGAATATTTCATGATTTGGTGAGTAATCCTTCGATGCTCCCATACCCTTTTAATCACTCCAAAATTGCTTTGCTCCAGCTTAACTT
The DNA here is from genome assembly GCA_009831015.1 of Picea engelmannii. NCBI lineage: Eukaryota > Viridiplantae > Streptophyta > Pinopsida > Pinales > Pinaceae > Picea > Picea engelmannii. Next base: position 121,265 of record ML788427.1, read on the forward strand.
TCCAAAATTTTCTTTCTGTAGTTCCACTAGCGAATTCGCCTTACGATCTGCTAGTTAGCTGGTGAAAGCTCTTCTTTTCATCAGCTAACTAGTTATAATTTTGCCTTTTGCGCTGGTGAAAGCTCTGTCTTTATCTTTGAGAAGAAAATTATGCAGAGTAGCAATGATCCTGCATAGAGTGTTTGATCTAACATTCTAGCTAAATAAAATCCCAAGGAAATATGTTTGATCCAGAGCAACAAAGAAACTTTGACGGTGCATCAATACAGAATGATAAGGGACTTAATGATACGCTTGGTGTATCGACATACAACTTGATTTGTGGTTGATCTATGGGTTATGTGTCGATTTGTGTATCAATTCATAGCTTGACTCATGACTTAAAACATGGCTTGGATTTAGTTTGTATGTTGCATGACTTCGGGGACATATGGACTCAGAATTTGTCACTTGCGCTTGGGCAGGTGTTAGAGTTGGGCTTTGTATGGTTTATGTGTTGAATGCACTTGACATTTGGACTCAAGATTTGGCTTAACTCATTGCTTGATGCACTAGGCTTGATGTATTGCATGGCTTGATTTAAGATAGACTAGGCTCACCTAGACACACACCACTATTGCTTTTTGGGGAATTTTTTGGAATAAAAATACGGATTTTATCAAAGTATAAAAGACATAAAAGCAATGGACTAGCATTTTTTTATTTGTATCTTGTATTGCAGGTCGAGAGGCATAAAAACAAAGATTTTTTTATCAAAGTAATCAAGTAGGAGCTTGATGAACACTATGGAGGTTAATATATTGGAAAGAAACTGAAGAAAATGATAAATCATTTGAAGAGTGATGAAAATACTCATCAAAATACCAGTGTGTTTTTTATCGCTAACAACTAGCTCTAACTGTGATGGAGACCTCACTGTGAGGTTTCCAAGAACCTAGTAGTTCCAGTAGCCTTTAGCATTGGGCATGGAGTCATCTGGCCTGTGCAACTGTTCCTCTGCAAACCTGCAGCCTGCCTGTAGCTTGCCTGTAGCCTGCCTGTAACCTACCTGTAGCCTGCCTGTAACCTGCCCTGCTTATTTATGAGCTCAACAACTGAAAAGATCTAGCTACTCGTATGGCGAGCTTATTCTTCTACCTACTCCTACACTAACCAACTATACTACCTCTTATCAAGTGAAGTCATGCTTCCAATGAAGCCATGTGAGAAACTGATTTAATGACATCATGCTAGATCTTGACCCAAAAAATAATGGAAGCCATATCATGCAGAAAAGAGGTTTGAACAAATGATAAAGACAATCTTCTTCTGACAAAAATACTTTAACGCATTTGCTGCTCATAGACTCCAAATAGTTATTAACAGGGTCATAAATGTCATAAGAAATACCTCTTTGAGCTGCCGATCCAACTGACTGTATTGCAGCTGCTGATTGCTTTCACTGGTCTCAATGTTGAATGTAAACTATTCTTCTTCTGTCGAAAGAGAATGCAAACTCAACTATTGATCTGAAACTCTCTTCTCTTCTTCACCATCACTGGTCTCAATGTTGCAAACAGTCTGTTCATCCTCTGTCAGAGAGTCATATAAGAAGGATTGTTGATCTGAACTTTTCAGCACATCATCTTCCTCATTGTATCTGTTGCAATCTTCCTGATGTTCTAGCTGAAGATTAGACAGACCTTGCAAATCTGGAAACTCTAAGCTGCCCTCATCATACTCTTCTTCATGTGTGCTACAATTCCCCTGTGTCTGCAAATCAAAAAACTGAAAGCTGTCCTTACTATCTGTTGCAGATCTGAAACTGTCTTCTACTGACATGTCAATCTGCTCATCATTTTTCAAATTTTCAAAATGGATAATCGGATCTTCATCACAACCATCTTTAAAATATGAATTTAATACAATGTTAACAATGGTTATCATAATGTGAATCATCAATATATTGATAACAAAGAGTATTCTTGATAGCAGCGTACTCTTCATTAACATCTGAGTCTTTAGTCAATAAATGAAATTCCTGACACCATTCAGGATAGAGAAGATTGTCTGGAAAATGGTATTTACAAAACACATGAAAACCAACATGAAAATATGCCAAAGAGTTGATACTGGCATAAGGAAGACACTGGTACCAATCACGAGCAATTCCCTCTAATGAGAAACAAAAGAGTTGGATCTGAACATCCTCATGCACAACTTGCAACCGATGCATGTAATCATGAAATTCCAGCAAATGTTCAGCTGGCACTTCCCATTCTTCTCCTCAAAATCTGGGAAGACTATTTTCTCATTCATCTCTACTAGGCACTGGATTAGGGAAACCAACAATTTTTGAAAAATCACAGAACGCATACCTCTTAGTAAAGATCTGGTTCATGTCATACCGGTGGAGTCACCAACAAATTTCTAAACAATGGAGTCACCACTGAATTCACTCTTCATGGAGTCGCCAGATAGATTATTACAACCAATTAATGTCCAAGCTTTGTCTATCATCAAATATGGATCTAATGTCGTATCCTAGGGAAGTTGAGCTTTGATCTCCTCTCCCTGGAAACAACGCCAATTTGTTATCACTCCAAGAAACTCTTTGGGGTTGTAGGCCAAAGATGCTTGGTAACTCAAGAATATGGTAAATTTGGTATGCTTGGATCAATGGGATAACTCAATGGCTAATGAGAAGAACAACTTATCATGCATTCGAATAAGATAGTGCTTTTAGAAATCAATGATCAGATAGAGTAATTGAAATAGGGTAAGAAGAACACTAGTCTAGATAACCAATTACAACAGTGTGTAGGGTCATACAAGATAGCAAGAATCCCTTTAATTCAAGTTCATGAGCTTAATAAGAAGATAACAATGCTTAGAAGTTGAGCTAAACTAAAATAAAGTACAGAATAATGAAGTACATGAATAAGTATGATATTGACAGCAAAAGAAGACTATGATTCTATTATCAAGATAAGAGTCTTAGTACAAGAGAAAAATGTATCCAAGCTTGAACCCCGTAGTGCTCAAAATGTCTTTGGCTTTATAGCCTTACAAGATGAAATCTAGATTCTTGAAAGATGGATCAGATTTGCTAAAAATAGTCAAATCAAAATAGATACAACAAGTGTAGGATGAGATCCTATAAAAATGGATCTAGAATACTAAAAATGGAAAGTCAAAACAAAATACGAAAAGATCCTATCTAAGGAGTCAAACTCTATCTTGATAGTCTTCATATCCTCCAAACTCTTTGATAGATGTAGAATACCTTCCAAGGCTAATGGATCTTCATAAGAAATTCGAATTTGCCACCTTTGGCAAAAAAGACAATTTTTTGCTCATGAACTAGGTCACCATTTTCATTTTTCCACCTTCTTAAACATTTAATACATCAAGATAAAACCTTAAATCTGATGTATTTAATTATTATGCATCTTTAGAAACCAACCTCGAAATATTTGGTTGAGAAAAAGTCAAATCTGGGCAAAAATACGACCTTGTTGGTGAAAAGGAAAGCTTTCAACAGCTAACTAGCGGATTTCAAAACCAATAAGCTCGTGAAAACCCAGATTAATTTAGCGGATTTCAAAACCAATAAGCTCGTGAAAACCCAGATTTTTTTAATGAAAACTGCCTTGGGAAAAATCAAATTTCTCAGTCGTGGAGATTCCATTTTACATGCTTGAATAGTCGATTGACATCTAGAAATCTTAAGATTTCTAATGGTTCTTTCAAATCTACATTTAGAGCTTGGGAAGGTAGTCAAAATTCCCCCACAAGAATAGGCATCATTTTTCAAACAAATTTCAGAATGAATCATTTCAGGAGATAACATTGGCAGTCAAATATTATTTGATGAGCTTCTGATGTGTCTCATATGTGATGACACATGTCTTCAGTAGCTGAAATCTTTCACCAGCTGTGAAAAAGGTTTTAGTTGACCATTTAAGCATTCACATCCTATATCTCCACGAATCTTTGAAGATGAATATTTCATGACTTGGTGATTAATCCTTCGATGCTCCCATACCCTTTTAATCACTCTAAAATTGCTTTTCTCCAGCTTAACTTTCCAAAATTTTCTTTTTGTAGTTTCACCAGCTAATTCGCCTTACGATCTACTAGTTAGCTGGTGAAAGCTTTGCTTTTCATCAGCTAATTGGTTATAATTTCACCTTTTGCGCTGGTGAAAGCTCTGTCTTTATCTTTGAGAAGAAAATTATGCAAAGTAGCAATGATCCTACATAGAGTGTTTGATCTAACATTCTGGCTAAATAAAATCCCAAGGAGATATGTTTGATCCAGAGCAGTAGAGAAACTTTGGCGGTGCATCAATACAAAATGAGAAGGGACTTAATGATACGCTTGGTGTATCGACATACAACTTGATTCATGGTTGATCTATGGGTTATATGTCGATTTGTGTATCAATTCATAGCTTGACTCATGACTTGAAACATGGCTTGGATTTAGTTTGTATGTTGCATGACTTCGGTGACATATGGACTCAGAATTTGGCACTTGCACTTGGGCATTGGTGTTAGAGCTAGGCTTTGTATGGTTTATGTGTTGAATGTGCTTGACATTTGGACTCAAGATTTGGCTTGACTCATTTCTTGGTGCACTAGGCTTGATGTATTGCATGGCTTGATTTAAGATAGACTAGGCTCACCTAGGCACACACCACTATTTCTTTTTGGGGAATGTTTTGGAATAAAAATATGGATTTTATCAAAGCATAAAAAACATAAAAGCAATGGAATGGCATTTTGTTATTTGTATCTTGTATTGCAAGTCCAGAGGCATAAAAACAAAGGATTTTTGAGCAAAGTAATCAAGTTGGAGCTTTATGAACACTATGGAGGTTAAGATACTGGAAAGAAACTGAAGAAAATGATAAATCATTTGAAGAGTGATGGAAATACTCATCAAAATACTAGTGCTTTTTTTATTGCTAACAGAACCTACAGAGAATATATCTATCTAAATAATAATATACACATTTTCAGAGAGAAATTGAGAAATAAGAAGAAGGAGAGAAAGAATAGAAGAATTCTCATTAACCGTTATGAATAATGAATAATTTACACATGATATACTCTATATAACTCAATGAGTGTGCACTGGAGGAGAACCAATGCGCCATAGTGGTGGTCTAGAGTGATCTGTGCACACACCAATAGTTATGGGAGTGAAATCTCACCTAGTCTAGTCTCTCAGGCAGTTACAGGAGTGAACTGCCAACTAGCTGAGTTGACTAGTCAACTAGTCTTTAGTTAACTAACTGAACAGAGAGTAGTGAGGAGTAGATCAGGGAATCAAGGGTAATGTGCCAGTCTGGTGATGATCCCAAGTCAAGTGCGCGTTAGCATGGTGATGATACCAATGTTTCATGGTGACAAAACCAATGCAACATCTAAACTCAACTCAACTATTCAAACTAAAGTGTCAACTGAAAGAGAATATTATCTAGTTGGAATATTCTCCCCTAAAATATAGGAGACTGGATAATGACTAATTATGACTAATAAACAAGGAAAAACCTTAGGAAAAATAAATCCTAGGTGTGTGTGAATTAACTCCAATAGGCCTGTGAAAGTTTCCACCAGGATTTGGGTTCTACCTTGTTCTCCTACACACTTAGAAACTTCTTCAACGTGTGTTGATGGTGCATTTCATTTTTTATAGCGCAGTGTCCTTTTCATTGTATTTTCAGTCAAAATTAGTGTGGGAGTTTTTTGTATCCTTTTATCATATACTATGGGTACTGTTTGGATTGAAAAACATGTTCTTGGATGTTTAATTGGGATGGCTTCAATCGTCCAACAGTCTTTTGAGTGTGTTTCACAATTTTCTATATGTCAATTGTATAGAGTCGAGTCAGAGTTGTATCCAACCGACAGGGGGCATTCTGTTGATATTTCTCCTTGCGCATTTGGTTTGACATAATATCTTTGTTCATTTATTATCTGGTAAAAACATCAAACTTCTTGATATTTGTCCCATGATTCACTCCAAGGTTTTTCTTTATTAGGGTCCAGGGGGATTGTTAGGGTCCTAACCCACACATAGGTAGAACAATATATTCGGATGTAATAAAGGTCAATATTAATAAGGCCTTTCAATAAAATAGAATAAGGCAGATGTAAGAAGACCTAATAGAAGCTTCTGCTTCTAAAAGGATCTTCCTCTAGATGCTTCTTTTTAGTATAAATAGGAGTTGAGGGTATGAGAACCTTAGCTTGGATATTATTATAATAGATCTCTACTCAACTAGAGGTTTCCCCCTCGAAGAGGCTCGTGAACATTGCTTTCATATTCAAAGTGTTATTTATGTTGTTATTCTTATATCATTTTAGTGTTATTGTGGTGAATGTTCTGGTTATATTACTGTTATTCTACCATTACTAGCATTTTATTTATGTTATGCATACATTTTATATCTGGTATATTACAAGTGGTATCAAAGCACTTTCCTCGGAAAAAAGTGTGGGTTAAATTTGTTTTTCAAGGTAGAGACGTATTCCGGCATCTTTAAGCCACATAGATCTTTCGTTACATGCATAAACCCGCGGTTAAGGGATTCATACATGCAAGAAATACAAGTGGTACTTAAGCGCACATCTGTTGGCCACCCTTGTAACCCCTGTTGGTACCCCTTCGAGTGGTAGTGCATCAAACAACACCTATGTACGGATCGACCTAGATTACCTGAAGCCCTCTTTAAATAAACTAATTGTTCACCTGACTGCTACAGTGTCACCGAGAACAACACTCGAGAAGATACTCTCTACTACCTGGGTAGTCGGGTAGTACGGATAAGGGTACGATCTATCCTCCTTAGTTAGTGCCCTGAGATATTGGGCTGAGTACTAATATTGGACCATGCACGTATATCAGAGATCTATAGAACAGGGAAAACCCTTGTTTGTAGAACCCTTGAATACCTAACCCTTGGGGATAGAAACATAAACAAATTAAAACAGACAAGATCTATTTCCACGCAATTGTGTTCGGGTTGCCAAGTAAATACACATTTATTTCTGGTTAAGCATTTGGGAATTTCCTCTCTGCAGTATTCTTCAGATCGGAGTATAACTCCATAAAAATAAAAACAGTCTGGAATTTTTTTTCACCATTATTTCAGACCTATTCCATTGGATTCATCTCTTCTCCCTTATCACATTCATCCATATCATTTTTTCAGCAAAATGTTTTTACCCTGACCACCCCTTTTTAGTTCCTCCATCCTCATGGCCCGTACTCGTAGCCAAGACTTGGAAGCTCACTTCAACACCTTGCAATCTGGTCTCATTGATACCCAACAAGAAGTGAAACAACTCAATGCCAATGTTGCCATCATCAATACAACCATGCAGTCCTCAATGGGTGAAATCAAACAAGACCTCACCACCCAGCTTGAATAAGTCTTTTCGGCACTCTGCACCAAACTGCATATCCCTACAGATAACCCTTCCTCTTCCGCACCCCCACATACTGAAGGTGACCATTCCTCTCATTCCCATACCTTGCAGAACCATCACTTTCAATGTGACCTACGCCTTCCACGGGTGGATGTGACCAAATTTGATGGCTCAGACCCCACTAGTTAGGTAACCCAAATGGAACATCACTTCTATTTATACAACATTACAGATGACTTGGCCAAACTCCGGTATGGTGTTCTCCATCTAGATCAAGAACGTTGGCAATGGTGGCAATGGAGAAAAAAATTGCATCAAGGGTATATTGCTTGGGCACAATTTGTGGTTGAGATTTATGAACTCTTTGACACTGACACCAACCATTTGGGCCATTTAACAAAGATGAAACAATTAGGAATAGTGGAAGACTTTATAGCTTCCTTTGAGCACCTGGATTTTAGAACAGAGGGCATGTCTGATGCCTTTTTTCGAGAGTGTTTTATCAACGGCCTCAAGGATGAAATTCAGGACCATGTCCTCATGGCTCGGCCTGAGAGTTGGGTGGAGGATACCAAAAGAGATAAAGAATAACAACATGTTGTATCTTCTCAAAACCGCAAACCCTCCTTGATCCCTCACCCTAAACCAGTAAATCCCACTGCCCCCTCTGCTCCACTAAAGATCCAAAAATTGACTCAGGTTGAAATGGTTGAACGCCAACTCAAAGACCTTTGTTATAACTGTGATGACAAATATTTCCCGGGCCACAAGTGTAAAGAACAAAATATTTTTATGGCCATCTCCGAGGAGATTTTGGAAGAAGATGAAGAAACTCCCTCTATGTCTGAATCACTTGAATCCACTTACATAACCCCTCCCTTAGACCCTCCTGAAGTAGAACCAGTCATTTCCCTCAATGCTCTCACTGACTTCTCTGCTCCCCAAACNAATCGGTTACATCAAGCATCAGAAGGTCATCATTTTGGTTGATAGTGGCAGCACCCATAATTTTGTTCATCACCGCAATGCCCACGAAAATCATTGCTACATCCATGTCGTCAATAATTTCCAAATCATGATTGCCAATGGTGGTTCCATGAAATGTGGAGGGCATTGTGAAAATGTGTGTCTCCAAATTGGTGACTACCACTTGAAATCCCATATGTTTTCTCTCGACATGGGAGGTTGTGAAATTGTGCTCGGTGTAGACTGGATAAGGACTTTGGATCCCATTCTCATGGATTTTAAAGACTTAACCATGCAATTTGACCAGGAGAGACACCACTATAATTTCCAAGGCATCACCGTTGGTTCACCTGAGATCATTAGTTTCCATCGCATGGAAAAGCTACTCAAAAAGGGTCATTCTGGTGTTATCGCCCAACTCCATGCCATACAAGCAACAAAGACACCCTCGGTACCACAAGACCTCCAAGCCATCCTTTCTAAACATAAATTGGTCTTTTCCACTCCCCAAGGCCTCCCTCCTTCCCATGGTTTTCATGATCATTCCATTCCCCTTGTACCAGGAAGCCTTCCTCCCAATATCTATCTGTATCATCACCCCTTTTCCCAAAAAAATGAAATTGAGAAAATGGTCCATGAACTCCTTAATGCAGGGATTATCCACCCTAGTATGAGCCCCTATTCATCTCATGTGGTCATGGTCCTGAAGAAAGAAGGTTCTTGGTGAATGTGTCATGACTTCCATGCCCTCGACAAACTTACCATCAAAGACAAATTCCCCATTCTTGTCATTGATGACCTCCTGGATGAATTGAGTGGCACCCAATTCTTCACTAAACTGGATCTTCGTTCAAGCTACCACCAGATACGTATAAAAGAGGCAGATATCCCCAAGAGTACCTTTAGAACTCATGAGATCCACTATGAGTTTTTGGTCATGCCCTTTGGCTTGTGTAATGCCCCCTCCACCTTCCAAAGCCTCATGAATCATGTATTCCGTCCTTTTCTCTGCCATTTTATCTTAGTTTTCTTTGATGATATCCTCATCTATAGAAAAACCTGGATAGACCATCTTGCTCATGTGGATCAAGTTCTCCATCTACTCTCTCAGCACCAACTTTTCCTTAAACAGTCTAAATGTGCTTTTGGCGCCTAAGAAGTAGAATAGTTGGGTCATCTAGTTGGAAAAGATGGCATCAGGGTGGATCCTAAAAAGATTGAAGCTATGCAAGACTGGCCTCACCCAAAGAATCTTAAGAGCTTGTGTGGATTTCTAGGCTTAACAGGGTATTATCACAAGTTTGTTAAGAATTATGGGAAGATTGCAGCACCTCTCACTACTCTCCTAAAAAAGAACTCTTTCACTTGGACTCCAGCTGCTTCTCAAGATTTTCAAACCTTGAATATGGCCATGTGCACCACTCCAATCCTCGCCCTTCCCAATTTTACAAAGACCTTTGTGTTGGAATGTGATGCCTCAGGGAAAGGAATTGGTGTTGTCCTTATGCAAGAGGGTCGACCTTTGGCCTTTACCAGCAAACAACTATCTGAAAGAAATCTGGGAAATTCCATCTATGAAAAGGAAATGTTGGCTATTCTGCATGTCGTGGATCTATGACATCCTTATCTATTGGGGCAACGGTTCCAAATTAAGACAGACCATCAAAGCCTCAAGTATTTTCTGGAACAACGCATTTCCTCCCCAGAACAACAAAAATGGGTGACTAAACTCTTTGGATATGATTATGAGATCATTTATAAGAAAGACAAAGACAATGTGGTTGTGGATGCACTTTCCCGAAAATATGAAGATGAAGGATCCCTTTTTTCTCTTTCATTCATTGTACCAGATTGGCTCCAAGCCATTCGTCGGGAATGGCTACAAGATCCCAAAAGTTCACAGTTGATCTAGCAATTGCAGTCCAATGCTCCAGCTTCCCCAGGGTACTCTTGGCTCCATGAGGAACTTCAATACAAAGGCCGTTTGTATTTAAGTAAACAATCATAGCTTAAATCCATGGTACTTTATGAGCTTCATGCTACACCCACAACAGGGCACTCCGGGTTCCAAAACCTATGACAGGGTCAAACGTTTCTTTTTCTGGGATGGCATGAAACATGACATTCATAATTTTGTAGTTGAATGTGACGTGTGTCAATGCAACAAGGGAGAAACGGTCAAATCGTCAGGCACACTACAACCACTCTCGATTCCACCTACTATTTGGAAGAATATCTCTATGGATTTTATTACCAGCTTACCCAAATCAGGAAATAAATCTGTCATCATGGTGGTTGTTGATCGACTTTCCAAGTATGCTCATTTATGTGCCCTTCAACACCCGTTTACATCATCCATGGTGGCTCAAACCTTCATGGATCAGGTTTTCAAGCTTCATGGCATGACGTACTCTATTGTTTCTGATCGAGACCCAACTTTCATAAGAAATTTTTGGCAAGAACTGTTCAGGATACAAGGCACAAAATTGCATCTCAGCACATCTTATCATCCCCAGACTGATGGCCAAATGGAAGTTGTCAACAAGTGTTTGGAAACATATTTGAGGTGTTTTTCCTCGAAAAAGCAAAATCAGTGGGCTCAATGGTTACCCCTAGTTGAATGGTGGTACAACACTTCATACCATACAGCTACACGCATGACTCCTTTTGAAGAGGTATATGGACAGAAGCCACCTTCAGTTCTCTCATACTTACCGGGTGTAATGACTGGTTTTAAAATAACATCTAAAAATTCTACCAAATCCTACCAAATGTATAGCAATTTATACCAGATTCATAAAAGAAGAATTATGCAAGTAAAATTAAAATTTATCAATGAGTAATGCATAAATTCTAAATTCGAACTGAGTACCTTAACACTGATGCTAATTTCCGTTGTCAGCTACCTTCCTGCTGCTACCTGCTACACAGTCCAGTCCTGTTGCAAACACAGAAAATAATTGCCCAAAACCTCTTGTCCACCCTGCCAACTAGGAAAACGACCTAGC
>ML788427.1:141855-159476 GCA_009831015.1 Picea engelmannii
ACTTAAATTAATCATAATCAAGAATAACTAATTAATAACAAATAATTAGTTAAGGTTATTTTAATAAATAATTATAGTTTAGCTAATCTTTTAGGATTACATTATTAAATTAATTATAATTTATAATTAAGGGTCGTTACACCGGGTGCCTTGAAGGTCCAGGCGGTTGACCTAACAATTATAGCTCAAGAGGCTATTCTCCGTACCCTCAAAGAGAATTTGGTCATGGCACAAAATCACATGAAGCAACAAGCAGATCAAGGTCGCTCTGAGCATCAATTTACAGAAGGGGATCAGGTGTTTCTTCGACTGCAACCTTACAAGCAAACTTCCCTCAAGGTCGAGCATTGTCAGAAGCTAGTGCCCAAATTTTATGGTCCTTATACCATGCTCAAGCATGTGGGACAAGTTGCCTATCAGTTAGCTTTTCCCAGCCATTCAAAGTTACATCCTGTTTTTCATGTTTCATGCTTAAAGAAGGTGATTGGAGCTAAGTGCCAAATTCAAACCAACCTTCCAGAGTTAGCTAAAGAAGGATCCATTTGGCTACAACCAGAAGCAATTTTGGACCAGCGTGAGCGTCGCCTACGTCAGAGAACCATCAAGGAAGTGTTAGTCCAATGGAAATATACAACTCTAGTAGACGCCACTTGGGAACCAACTACCATTCTGCATCAATTTCCTCATCTCAAGCCTTGAGGACAAGGTTGTTTTTAAGGGGGCGGACATGTTAGGGTCCTAACCTGGACATAGGTAGAACAATATATTTGGATGTAATAAAGGTCAATATTAATAAGGCCTTTCAATAAAATAGAATAAGGCGGATATAAGAAGACCTAATAGAAGCTTCCTCTTCTAGAAGGATCTTCCTCTAGATGCGTCTTTTTAGTATAAATAGGAGTCAAGGGTATGAGAACCCTAGCTTTGATATTGTTGTAATAGAGATATTCTCAACTGGAGGTTTCCCCCTCGAAGAGGCCTGTGAACATTGCTTTCAAATTCAAAGTGATATTTATGTTCTTATTCTTATATCATTTCAATGTTATTGTGGTGAATGTTCTGGTTATATTGTTGTTATTCTGCCATTACTAGCATTTTATTTCTATTCTGCATACATTTTATATCTGGTATATTACAGGGATTATTGTTTTTCTTCCACTCCATTTTAAATTGATTCTATCCTTTTCGAGGGAGATATTTTCTTTCATTTTTCATCCCCATGGATGACCGAAAAGTGTTGCATATGATGGAATTCCTTCAACTAAGTCGATTACCTCAAAGTATATTGGTATCGATATACCCATAATTTAAGTTTCGACATTTTTTTTTTTAACAAAATCGGTTATGAGGCTTTTATTTAATAGCGGCAGAGGGGGCTGCCAACCCTTACATATTCAAAATCAGAGCTGCTGCTCTGTTTACAATCTTCTGACTAAAGATCCAATCCAGAGTTAACACAACAACTACCTGCCGAAAACTCAAATACTTAGAACTGAAATTACAAACAAGACTGTTGGCAATCCTCATAACGCCTGGTGCGCCAGACTAGGTCTCCACCTTCATTACTTCATTACCCAACCTTGTAGGAAGCCTCTGCAGTTGCTTCTGAAATCTTGCCAAGAGCCTTAGTGAGCTCTTCCACTTGAAGTTCCATCTTGCTGAGCCTCTTTCCCAGATCTCCCATCAGGTTAGCCACATCCTTCAGACCGATATGGATTTCATCTGAGAGGTCATCTTTGATGTCCTGCATTTCTATGTTGAGCATCTCCCATTTTCGCTGGGTCGTGGACACCTTAATACTCTCCAACTCCACCCGGATCAACTCGATTCGCTCCTTCGGGGTAAGACTTGGTTTGGACGCGAATTCCATTCTTTCTCGGTGCTCTGAAGAAGTTTCAGCACTGGAAGGGCACGAATTCGTTTGGATAGGAGAGAAAGCAGCAGAGGCTTCCCTTTTAATTGAAAAGCAGTGCCTCCTCCTCGAGAAACCCCACGATTCGAATCGGAATCCAAATCTCTGCTCTGGAGATCGACCGTCTGCCGTAGCAATGTTGGGTATGGAGTCTGTCCCGCCTTTCATATTGTTCACATGGAGCTTCAGCGCACAAGATCCGATATGATTATGGGATGATTTGAAGGGAGGCTTCCTCATTTACCTTTAGGAGCCCTTTGCTTAGGAGTGAACCTCTGTTTGCTTCCTTGTCAGTGTGCCCATTCAAGATTCGTAGAACATGGTTCAAATGATATTCTTTGAATTGCAACAGGAGGAGAGAAGATTTCCTATACAGCTGAGCCAGAGTGTTGTCCTTAGGAATATTTTTAGTGTTAATTGCTTCCACTACCTGCTTAGAGTCTCCAAAGATCCTTATGTCTTGGATACCCAAATTTATCGCCTGATTGAGACCTTGCCAAAGCGCAAGATATTCCACTTGGTTGTTAGAGGCATGGCCTAAACCCCAAGAAAACGTTGTTTGAATTTTGTCGGAAGGGTCCAGAATTACTCCCCCTCCTCCTGCCTGACCCGGGTTTCCTTTGGAGGCCCCGTCAAAGAAGAGGCACCATTCTTTGAGCGACGATATACACTTTAGAAATTCCTGCTCCTCCATTCTTATCTCCCATTTTCGATTTTGAAGAGGTTTGATTTGATTGAAGCTAGGATGATCTTGGCTAAATTCCTTAAGCCACCTACTTTCCTCCTCCGAGAGGGTGGCCGAATTCCTAATATTGGCCTTGCCTTTTAAGGCTTCTACCATCATCGTCCTGGCTTTAATTGCCACCTGGGAGGGAAGCCTTCCTACGTCATTAAAAATTTTGTTGTTCCTTTCCAGCCAGATCTTCCAGCAGGTAAATTTGGGTAACCACATCCAAACTGTTTTGAGGAGGTGCTTTTTGCTCAGGTCAAACGGAGATAAAGACTGCTAGCTGCTTAGCAAATCTGAAGCCGAGGAAGGGAAGATTGGGCAGGCCGCTCCTGTTAGAAGGCCCCAAACTTATTTTGAGAACTCACACTCGAAGAGGAGATGCTCAGGGGTTTCTTCATTATGTCTCCAAAGCGGACAGCGGGAGGGGCCCTCCCAGCCCCTCTTCTTAAGATTATCGAAAGTTAAAATTCTATTGTGAGTCAAGGTCCAAGCGAAGTGGTCAACTTTGGGAATTGAAGGGAAATTCCAGAGAGCTTTCCACGGCCCTGGGTTTGGGGGGGCCCAAGGAATGTTTAGGGCTTCCTTATAGCCTGCTGAAGCTGTGTAATTCCCTGTAGGGGAACCCCAGCCTCGTTTGTCTTTGGTCCGGGCACTAATCGGTGCCTTCCCATGGAGGAATTCTAGGAGGATCGTTGCTTCTTCATGGAGCTCTTCCGGGTAGCTCCCCAAGTTCCAGCCTTGCCAGGAAAGATGGTCATCACTTTTCCAAAGGGAGATATCCCAAAGAGTTTTTCGATTGTTGGCTAAGAGCCAATCACCAATATTCTTTATTTCTCGAACTCCTATGAGGGGATGATCGCCCAAAATGGAGTCCTCCCTGATCCAGATTTTTGCTCTGTTTCCCGAGATCCAAGTGAGCTTTGGCTGAAAGAAATATAGGGCTCGAAGGCACAGATAGAATATTGGGGAACCTTTCATTACTTTGGGGGGTCTCTCTAGACAACGGTCTCTATCTCCTCGAAAATATTTTTTTCTGAGGATCTGCTTGCTCCAGGTTCTTTTTCCAGTGATCATTCGCCAAAGAAATTTGCCTCCCATAGCCAGATTATGAACAGCCACATTTCTTATATTCAGTCCCCCTTCCAATTTTGGTTTCTTGATCTTGTCCCAGTTGATCAGATGGAGTTTTCTCGCACAGTTTTTGCCTCCTTCCCACAGGAATCGACGCATCAGTTCATCGATTTTGTTTGAGATTGTTTTAGGGGCGAGCAGCACCGAGCACTGGAATATAGGGAGGTTGGAAATGACAACATTCATCAGCACCACTTTGCCTGCTCTGGTTAGCCAATTTGCTCCCCACGCTTGAATCTTAAGTTTAATCTTATCCACCAAGGGCAGCCAGTGCACTACCATAGCCCGGCCTTTGAAAATGGGGATCCCGAGATAAGTGAAATTATCCCAAACTGAAATTCCTTCCATGTCAAGGATGCGTCCTATTTGCTGCAGATCCCGAGGGGTATAATTCCAGCCATAAATCTTGCTCTTATGATAATTAATCTCACTGCCAGAGCAGGCTTTATAGATGTCGAGTTCTGACTTGAAGTTCCGAGCTGTCTTGAAGCTGGAAGCACCCAATAAGAGGGTATCATATGCAAATTGAGCGTGACTGACCTCGTTGGTTGAAGGGGTGATTCTGATTCCGGGAAGAGATCTGTTTAGGAGACAGCTTTGCAGCTGGAAACTTAGTACCGAGGCTTGTAAAACATAGAGCATAGGGGAGAGTGGGCAGCCTTGTCTGAGCCCCCGAGAGGCCTGGAAAAACTTAGCAGGGCGGCCATTGATCAAGGGGGCGATCCACATAGCTGAAATGCAAGCCTTAATCCACCCCATAAACTTCTGGGTGAACCCAAATTTCCTCATTACTGCAAACAATAAGTCATGTCTGACCCTGTCAAAGGCGTTGGCTAGATCCAATTTGACTACCATGCCTTTCTCAGTTTTTTTATAGCTAGTGTGAATGGCTTCCTGAACTAAAATTATGTTGTCAAGAATTTGTCTCCCTCTGACAAACCCTCCCTGGTTTTCCGGAATCAACTTTAGCAAAATTTTCTTGAGCCTGTTTGCTATTATCTTGGTGATGATTTTGTATCCTGTGTTGCAGAGTGAAATCGGTCTAAATCTATTAAACTTTTTTGCCCCCTTCTCTTTAGGAATGAGCGCTAAGAATGAAGAATTGGTGTTGCCACCCAATTTGTTGCAGTTCTGAGATTTCATGACCATCTTGCATAAGTCTTTTTTGATGATGTCCCAGCAATGAATATAAAAACGTGTTGTAAAACAGTCTGGCCTAGGAGCCTTGTATGGGTTCATGTTGAAGACAACTTTTTTAATTTCCTTATCACTGATCGGCCTGCTCAGCGACCCATTCTCTTCTTCTGTAACCAGCTCTGGAACTTCTGAAAGCGGATAAGAGCACGAGTCCAGATCCTCCATTGTCGGGGCTGAATACAGATTTTTGAAGTAGTAGTGAGCGGCCTCCTTAATGCTATGGGCGTCCCTGTAGACTTGGTCCTGCCAATGGATCTTGTCAATGGAATTATAATTTATCCTTGCTTGCATGTGCTTGTGAAAGAAGGTTGTATTCTTGTCGCCTTCCTGGAGCCATAACGCCCTTGACTTCAATCTCCAAAAGATCTCTTCTTCTCTGCAACTTTTATGAAACTTACTTTGGATTTCGGATTCCTGGCTAAGGAGGGCCTGGGTGACATGAGTCTCTTCCATAACCAGTTGGTGGTTTTCCAATGTTTTTTGCGCATGTTTCCTTTCCTCCAGAGGTTATTTCAACTTTTTGGCCCAAGATTTGAGATTAGATTTAAGACGTCTGAGTTTCTCCTCCCACACAAAGAAGGGAGAGCCAGTAATAGAAACGTTCCAAGAATTTTGGACCAGGTTGAGGAAGACGCCTTGTTCTTGCCATAACGGAGAGTACTTGAACGGGATGGGTCCTAGAGCAGAGCTAGGCCGAAGAGAAAGAGATATGGGTTTATGGTCAGAAGTGTAATGAGGGAGAAACTTAGAGGAGGCCCTCAGACCGATGGTAAGGAAGGAGGACTGAATGAGGAACCAGTCTAGTCTGGCTGCTATATGACCAGGGCCTAATCTTTTATTAGACCAAGTAAATTTGCCATTGGTTGGGGGAATATCCTCCAGCTCCCAATCCAACATCAGATATTCCACCCATTCTCTAGCAGGGTCCCGAACGATGGAACCCCCCTTCTTTTCAGCCAGCGAAAGGGTGACGTTTAGGTCCCCTGCCACTACTAAATTCTCAATATTGTGCAAGTTAAGAAACGAGTGTAAAGAATCCCAACAATCTTTCTTCTCATTGACTAAGACAGGGACATACATATTAAAGAGGCTTACCTGGTGGTCAGAATTTTTATGATGCATCTTGGTGAAGAGCCAGTGAGTGGTGCCGACTTCTTCCACTAGTTCCAGCTTTGAAGAATCCCAGAAGGTTGCCAATCCCCCCGAGGCTCCTCTGGCGCTTACTACCCTTCCAGGGCCCTTTTTCCAGAATGAATGACTTATCCTTAGGAGGTCTTCCTCCTCCAATTTCGTCTCCTGGATAAGGAGAACTTCGGGTCTTTCAAGCCTTACTAGATCCCTCAAGGCTTCTTCTTTCAGCTTGCTCCCTAGTCCTATGCAATTCCAGGAGACGTATTGCATTATTTACTTGAAGGGAGAGGGAGCCCACCTTTCGGTGTTTTCCCAGGCTTCGCCCCTGATCTAGTGATCGCCATCTCATGGAGTGTGTACTGAATGCCTTGAGCTACTTCCTTAACGGCTTGCTCTTCCCTTCTTTTCTTTTCAGTCTTCCTTCCTCTCTTTGGCTGCTCCGGAGTGCCTTTTGGACTGCTTGCCTCTCCTTCTTCCTCATCCGGGTTTTTCGTTTCCGTATTCGAGTTCAGACTAATAAGTTATTTTCCCAGGCTAGATCTCTTGGCGGGCCAGGTTGGTTCCGAAGGGACTATGAGTGGGTCTTCATCTCCGTCTGTTTCACCTACAGGGACTGGGTGCTTTGGTGGGCCTTCTTGAGCTCTTTGAGTGGGTTGACCGTCCTTAGGGGGTTCCTGATTCCTTTTGTCCTTTCCTCTGGAATTATATGAGTTTTTCCCTCTCTTTACTTTCTGCCAACCTTCTGCGTCCTCATTCCCGGGGGTTTGCATTTTGGGGCAGTTCCTTTGAAAGTGGTCGTGCTCCTGACAATTCCTGCATTTGAAGGGTAGATTCTCATAATCAAGTTTCTGGTAATGGGTCCACATTCCAACCGTAAGCTTTACTGCTTCAGGCAGCCCTACCTCCAGATCAACTTCCACGCAGATTCTAGCGCAATTATACTGCCCTCTGTTGTCAGCTCTATCAATATACCTGCCAACTCCGTTCCCAATCCTTTGCAATGATTCAGAGTCCCAACAGTGCATCGGGAGGTTAGGTAATCTGACCCACACCGGAACTTATTTAGGCGTGTCCACCAGGGGGTCAAAGTCCGGTGTCCATTTTTTCAAATATAGTCCTTGCGTTCCCATAAAATAGGGGTCGTTCCTGAAAATTAGATCCCGATCCTCTTCTGAAATAAATTCTAACACAAAAAACCCACGACCCACCGGATAGCATGTAACCCCATGAGCTAGGTTTGGCCGCCAATTCCGCTGGATCCAATCATCCGTGGTTTTGGAAGACGGCCAAAGGCCCATAAACTGACCCACGAGCCCTTGTTGGGCCAGAGCCAAGGCGATCTTCATTGGATTTTCTTCGAGTAAAACGATTTCCGGGATCTCCTCCAGTTTTTTAATGAATTTCGGGATCAAAGGAGCGACCGTTTTCTTTCCTCTGCTGTTGACCAGCCTGCGAAAGGCCTCTTCGACCGGGATCGGCGGAGGGGGGGCTGCCGCCCCACCCCCTGGCGCCGCCATGGAGACGCACTGCTCACGCACCAGGCCCAAACTCTAGAATTCTCGCGCAGCTCAGAAACGCTCGTTTTGAAACAATCCTGCATTGAATTCAGTTTCGACATTTTTGCGCATACCTATAGGCACTATTAATCTTTGGTCTGCAAGCTTGAGGTAATTCAGTGTTGGTGATAGTGAAGGCCAACCCAACCATATCCATGTATCTCGAGGTAGGATATTTACTTGTGATCCAAATTCGATGACTACCTCGTTAATCAATACCCCATGGATTTCCAAGTCGACCTGTGGGTCATAGTATTTATGCTTATAGGAAAGTTGTTTGATATCTTTAGATTGTCTTTGTCCTTATTATTCTCTCTTAGTATATTAAGAAAAATAAAAAATCAACTAACTGAATGCTTTTCCTTTAGGAGCTGTAAAAATTGTTGTACAATGTCTTCATTTTTTCTTCCTTTGTTTGGTTGGTCTTGATTATAATTTTTGAAGAATTTAAGCACTTCCCTCATAATATATTCTTATTTGTTTGGATTTGGAAATGGATTAGACATCATGTCTGTCGATCTTGTGAGGGGATATTATTAATATTATGTCCTGTGTCTGATGTAGTAACAACATGTAAGTTGTTTGAATTTAACACTTCTTGTTTCGAGACTACATGTAGGAGGTTCACATTATTTTTTATCATGATATTATCAAGTACTATCGGACAATATTCAATTGAACGATCATTGATGCCACATATGTTACAAAATTTTAAGTCAACCCAATCTTTTATTGGGAAATCAGGGCTAATGTGGTCGTCTTTCCAACAATTGTAATAGTAAGGTTGACCTTGACCTTGGAACCTAACTCAACCGCGGCCGCCTCGACCTCAACCTCGACCATAGTAGTCATTTCTTATCCCATAGTCGTTATTCTGATCAGTTGCTTCTGTATGATAGATTGTGTGCATGTTTGTTATGTTTCATGCATTTAGTTAGCACTCAGATGTTCTATGGCTATGTTCTTTGAAAATATGACACCATTTGGTATTTTTCAAATTGTGTGAAAAATATTGCACAGTATGATCAATCAGAGTTTCACATATGTTATAATATGTCACAGCTTGCACTCATTGTGAATCTATTGTTTCTGTTACTTGACCGTTGAGACTACAAGTATCTTTTGTGTGACCTTCTCTGTAGCATGTGGTACACCACAAATCACTTCTTCTTAAGGTTAGATTTTGGATAGTCTTTTGTAGATGATCTATTTTTTCTTCTAGCCTTTTTGTCGACGAGGAAGTCGATGGGTCGTCGTCATCCAATTCAACACGTTGTGCTTTTTGTAATGCATCTTCACATGAGATTATCTCATAGAGTCGTAATGGTGTTCAGATTCATTATATTAATCTGGCTACATACCATTGTACTAGTATATTTTGATCAATTGTCGACGGGATTTGGCTAAGGAGATATTTGAATCTTTTTTTGTATTCACAGATCGACTCGCATGGTCTTTGCTTTATTTCTTTCAGTTTTTTTTATGGCCAGGTGTGTAACCTCTTGGACTTTGAAAAATGATAAAAAAAAATCCATTATTTCTAATTTTGATTGATTTTTATTTTCTGTGAAATTCATAAACCATGTTAGAGCACAATGTCGAAGAGCAGCACCAAATTGTGCCATCTTCTTGTTCTCGTTTATGATGTTTGTTGCATCCCAGAATTTTTCGCATACGAACCAATATATTTTTGGTTCCTCATCTCCCCTGTAAACGGGAATGTGATTGAGTCCCATTATTTTTTTCTTTTTAGGAATAATAGTTTTTTGTGATGTCTGAGTCACCACAAGTTTCGACTGAAATATCGAGGTTTCAGTCTAATGTTGTTGTTCGCCTTTTCTGTCAATCGGTCTTCTGTCGGATGATATGTTAGAAGTAATTGTTCCTTATTTGTTTTTAGGATTTCTTCTTCAGTTTCACAACTTTGATATTTATACTCAATAATACATCATTCCAACGAGCGTGTCAGTTCTTGGTTATACTCTATTAACTTATTATGTTCCTTTGATATGAGATCTTGCAGGGGGGTCAGCGTCGTGAGATCCTTGATGTGAATGAACATGTTATCGACTTGGTTTGGGTTTATTTCCAACTCGACTATGATCATATCACGTATATTCCCACGCTCGTCGATTCTATACCATAGCCTTGCGGACTGTTCATCAATCTAAAGCCTCTACTGGAAGAATTGTTTGATTTGAGGGCTAGTTACTTGAACAGGAGGAGTGCATATTGTGGGTCCTCAGTCTTAATAATCCATGCTTATGGGTTGGTATTCAAGTTGATGGGCACCCTTGCTAGCCTCTATCAATTATACTTCATTACTTCTGTCAAGGGTTGTCACGGTTGTTTTTATTGTCAGATATGGTCGATTCATGTTAGACTCAGACTACTTACATGCTCTATCAGGCTGACCTTCCCTGACTTATTTTCTATTCAAGTTTTGACTGTACCACATGTTGAGGATATCCTCTCTTTTATTTTTCCTCATGTCCCGCTCCAATTTTTGGATGTCGGTCGTTTTCTTATAAATTTGTTTTCCTCTTGAATACATTTATACTTTATTTGAATGAATGTTGGTATGCTCTTTTCTTTTGGCATCTCATAGATCAACTGACCCCTGATCGTTTCCCCGACTTACTCGGAGTTGGTGGGGATGGCCATGTTTATTGTTTGAAAAAGTAGTCTCATGATTCTTTTGTGTATTTGCACCTTGCTTCTATGAATTCTTCCCACTTCTTGTCTTTCTCTTCCAAATTATTGTTTTTCAATGGTGTACCTAGTCGAGGTCGGTATTCAACAATGTCACCAACTCCTTTGTCGAGAAAAAATGTATGGATCATTCTTGGGACTGTGCACACAATTCTTTGTGTAGCTCTGTGTAGAATTTATTTTTTATTGTGTCGGGGAAGTTCAATCCTCAATAGATTGTTTTGTTATATAATCTTCGACAATTCTTTCAACCCACTTGTGTTATTTCGTCCTTCCATTGTTTATAATATTGAGTGTTAATTTTTTTTCAGAAGTCAATTTACGCATTACCAGATTTGTTGATGTACTCAAATATGGATTTTGGGATAGCTTCTAGAAATATTTTGTGAGTCTTCGAGAAAAATCACGATCTTGCTTCTGCTAGCGATAAGTTGTTCCTTCTTGCACAATTCTTAATGTAATTCTCATTTTTTCGCTCCCATCATTCGTGTATGTCTTGTAAAGTTATCATCTATGTGATATTATGCATGCCTAGGTTTAGAACTACCGACAATGGAACCAATGTTGTAATCTAGGAAAAAGTAGGGGATTGCTACCAGTAGTTCATTACATAAGCAGGCACAGAATCACATACTCATACATATAGACAAAGACATATACAAAGTAGTGGAAGCCCAAATAACAACACTTTATTATATATAGATGTGTCAATACAACACAACATAGACACATTCTCTAATACATGATTGTCTATTTATACTTACATATTCAGTTACTAGGAAGTTGTAACTACTTAACTTCCTGGGTCAGTCGGTTAGCTGGGACTTCGACCGACTTATACTTTCAACTTCGACAGTAGATCGACTAATTCTTATTCGATTGTCATTTCTATTCGGCAGAGTCAACTATCCCTTACAACATAGGTCTTCCCTCATCTTGCTTCACTATGGTTGATTTCTTACTCTTCTATTTACCTTTAGGTTTTTTCTCAAACTTGAATGGCTTCTTATCTTCGCTCGCATGCTTACCCTTACTAGCCTATATATGTGTAGCTTGTAATGACACATTATCAATGTTAGTAGGGATAAACATTAGAATAGTGTGATGAATATAGGAGTGCATGCCACCAATATACTTCAGAAGAGTTTCATGAGTATACAATGGAATACATAATGATAATGCCTTCTTCTTGAATTCTTATGTATATGCTTGAATGTTCTATCCCTTACCCTATCTTAGATGTTTCCATTCAATCATTGTTGTTTGCATATGTTCTAGTGGATATAATTGTTTCCTTATAGCCTTAGTAAACTTATCCCATGAAGAGATTACTTTACCCTTTTGAACAAGATCAACTTGCATCTTACTCTCCCACCATGTTGGCCCTCAACCAAGTTTTGAGAGAACATTGTTTGTGTTTGACCATTTTTGGGACTTCGACAAGATGGTCGAATATGGAGCACCCAGGTGAAGCAGAGATCGCAGGATCTCACCCATTTTGAGGGCTTTTTGGGTTTTAGAGTTTATGTAACGGGTATGGGATGTCGTCCCATGGGTTTTTACCCATGTTTAGGCCTTTTTGTCATGTATAAATAGATAGCTAAGCGATGTAAGAAATGTGTGTGTAAGTGTTAGCTATGTGCAAAGACTAGAATCGGCTTAGTGCAAGAGATCTGACTAGCTTAGTGCATGATATTGAGATTTTCTACATGAAACAGACTATGTAAGGCTTAGTGCCCTAACCTAATTCAGGAAGGAGGATATGGTGAGGTGCGCGCAGATCTCTTATCCTTTGGAGAGTCATCTCTTTGGCTTTGTGCATAGGAGCCAAAGAATGTAGAAAGATTGAATATCAATAAAGAAGAAGAAGAGTTGGTGGACGTATCCCCACACTAGGGTGAACCAGGTATATCTTGTGTTGATTTGCTTTGTGTAATGTTGTTCATGTTATTTATGTATTTATCTTCTTAGTGCACTGATCTTGATGTATAATAGACAGATCTATGGATTCTTAGTTCTTTATGTATGATGAATGTTAGATTTAAGCTTATGATATGTGCTAAGATGTAAGGGTTAGATATTGATTATTACTGCATTGTTTTTTATTTAGGGTTAGTCTACGATGTGAATACGAACCATAACCTAATGCATATTGTTGGCTAAGTTCTCTATTAAGTGTTGTGATCACATATTTGTGTCCCAGCTAGGTTGTAGACACCTTATTCCTACAAGCCCCCCTACCTCTACCTCGAGTGAGACTTCATCTTCTTTGCAGGTCTTGCCGAAAGGGTTGGTAGTTAGGGTTTTGTTGGTGTGCTATTGAATAAT
Organism: Picea engelmannii; assembly: GCA_009831015.1. Classification (NCBI taxonomy): domain Eukaryota; kingdom Viridiplantae; phylum Streptophyta; class Pinopsida; order Pinales; family Pinaceae; genus Picea; species Picea engelmannii. The sequence goes on from ML788427.1 coordinate 154,553, forward strand.
TGAACCCTGAGTCTACCCCTGTGCCAACAAATGGTTCCATTTCCAGGGACTGAACTGTGATTGTTGGGAACTGAAGAAAAGAGAAATCTCTATGCATAGATCTATTGTTGTAGTGCGCAATATTCTACTTGACTTGTGAATCTCTGTGCTAAGAAGGGAACCAGATCTAAAGAAAAGAGGTAAGATCTTAAATCTTTGTGCTTTGATAAAGGTAAGAAAAGTGGAAATTTTTGCTTCGAAAGTATGAATCAAGGTATGCTTGATAGATTTAGTCCTAGTCTGGAAACTAGGGCACAGCTAGAAGAAATAATATTTGATCTGAATAAACCTGATAGAGATAATGAAATATATGTTATTCCTATGCATATAAATCATTTTTGGACCAATAAGTGGATGCATGAACCTAGAAAGATTTTTTGTAGATTGCAGGTCCATCACTGTGATCCCAATGCGCAGTACAGGAAAGGCTGGAACTCATTTAAAAGAAAGAGAGAATTGACATTGTGTTATAACTGCAGAAGACCGAGACATCTTGATAAGGAATGCCCTGGTATAGATCTTATTTGTCTTTGTTGTAAAGTTGTTGGTCATGAGGTTTTGGATTTCCCTAGAATGATTGCTAAAGTTGAAAAGATGAACATGAGACAAGAAAACTACGAAGAAGGTAAAGAAACTAAGGATATGTTAAAGCACTAGAAAGAATTAGAGACCATCTTATTACATATGAAAGAAACACTGAATGGTCACAGGTACATCATTTTACCAGAGATCTTAAAAGAAAAGTCGTGCATAGAAACAAGAACATGAGACTTCGACGTAGACTGTGTCCTGGATGAGGAAACACAAGTGAATATTATGCCAGAAAGCACTTGGAAAATCTTGTGAAAGCTTGTTATGGTTCCTTCATTGGGAAGGATAGGATTGTTTAAAGGAAAGATGATAACCCTATGTGGAAGAGTTACTCATGTACCTATGAATGCTCATGAAACATCGACCGAAGAAGAATTTGAGGTCATTAAGTTTGCTGAGAACAACGCCCCTTTTTCACTTTTTCTAGGAAAGACCTGGATTAAGAAAGATCAGATACGAAGGAAAGAAGAGGAGGAAGACACATAACAAAAAAAATAAAGAATCAAAGGCCTTCATGGCTAGGAAAATAGAGCAACTAATACAAGAACAAGAGGATAAGTTGAAGCAACAGAAGGCAAGAGAATTAGTTGTCAAAGATGAAAGAATGCAAGAAGACTTGAAGAACCTATCCATGCAGGAAAGAAGAGCATCCACCCTGGAAATAGTAAAAGAAGAGGTAGTACACTCAAACCCTTTGAAAGACCCTCAACAGTGCAAAGTTACTACGCTAAGAGAAGATAAGAATAAGAATGGAAAGAGGAATCTAGAAGCTTAGATCACAGGAAAGAAGGAAAGAAAGCTTAGTAAGAAGAAGGCAAAGTTAGAAAAACTACAGGAAGTTCCTGAGAAGACTTCGCAGAAAACAGGCTTGTAGAACTTGAACCTCACCAGGATAGCCGAATCGTGCAGAATGGCACTTTTCCATGGCGAAGCTATATGACCGTTGGAGGCATCCTGACCATTAGAATGATGCTCCAGAATGGCTAGAAACACAGTTATTGACGGAAATATCGCCATTGGACCATTAAGACCGTGCCATAATGGATGAATTTGTATTGATTGAGGAATTCCTACCCATTGGAGGAATCCATTACAACGTTGCTTATTTAACCCGTCGAACACTATGTTGGGACCACTTTTTGAAAACCAAGATATTTGAGCTAACATAGAACCAATTGCATACCACACTGTGTTGTCTAGACCTCACCAGTGATTCGATTACCATGAGTGTCCATTCACCTACCTGAGTTATTTTATTACAAGTGTGAATGTCGAGCGAGCATAGCGCACTAGAGAAGTTTGTAGAGGATATTTTGATAGACCTCATGGTTGAGAAAGTCATGTCTATAGGAATACAGGCGTCATCGACTAGCGGATTGCAAGCATCCCCCTCGACTACACAACGGTCTAGCCAAACCGTGACTGAGAAAAGAAGCAAGCACCAAGATGATCTAGCTAACATGAAGCAAATCATGTTTCCAGAGTACATCCCGCCTCTGGCTGGCACGGTTAGTCGTGACAATTTCCCGCGTGACTTTGAGTACACGTTGATCATTGCGTACCTCCCAAAGGGAATACGCGTAGTTGAACCTCAGTTGGGACTGATCCCAGCCCTCAAGATCAGTGACTTCAACCTCGGCGATAGGAAGAATTATGTGATGCTCGCACTGCATAGGTACCTAATTAAGATGACTGGGAAGAATCCCAAGATAGTCCCCCATCCATGGATCAAGGAGATTGTGATATCAAAGATTCTGAACGTAATGAAGATCCCCCACTTCGGTCGACATTAGGAGGTTAATGCTTGCGTTAAAATCCTCCTTTCGTGCTACCATGGAGGATATCTTTGGTTGGATAGGTGCATCACTGTGGATCTAGTGTTGATCCACCTAATCACTTGATTGAGAATGCAAGGACCGGACCCTCACCAATTCTACCCAGGGAAGACGTCAGATCGCTTTTTGGCACAATGAATAAAGGAAGCCTATGGCATTGTGGAGAAGGGGAAGCGAGGCTACAAGGTAGCCTCCATCTAGGATGGCACAATGCGCCTTTCTTACCAACTGATAGCTGGAAAGCTCATTCGAAAGAACCGTCTGACACAAGTCACAAGGTTCGTAGTCGACCTTAGAGTGAAGTGTGTCAAAGGGATGCAGATGAACTGGGTGAGCTACCTCATAAACGAATTTGAAAATGACTTCCGCAAAGCGTAGGACCAAGGGTACAAATTCCACTTCAGTTGGTTACTAGTGCTCATTGCATTTATTTCTTGGCATATGCGGGAAGGACCAACATTCCCTGAAGTCGAGCCATCAGAGCCTTTGGCCGCAAGGTTATCCACCTTGTGGTACACAAGTGATATGGAGAAGCAATGGTAATCGAATGTGGTGTTCCACGCTTACTACCTACATCTCAAGCGCGCCATTGAATCATTCCCTCAAATGACACCGAATACACTCCACGTAGACCGACACTTCATCTACATCACCGCGCACAAGGATGAAAGTAAGGAGGAGTTGCAGTCTTATTATAAATTGACTGACGAAGATATGTAGGAGATAACCAAAGAAGGGCCAGTCGAATTCCTTGTATCGATCGACAATGAAGAACTCTCTAAACCTGACATCATCATAAGTCCTTTGGTCACCCGGACTGAGTATGATGGACAAAGCAGCGCAAAGAAAAATAAGAAAAAGGACAAATTCCAATATATATAAACTGATGAGGAGGACAATGCATTAGAAGAAAGTAGGCCTGATTCACCCGTAGGAGGAGGAGGAGATGAAGTGAACCAAGAGGAAGGAGGGGAAGAAGGAGATAAGAAAGAGAAAGGTGAAGTAACACTGTCGAAGGATCCCCTTACCATAGTAGAAGCATTGCAGAAGAGGAAGGTTTCCCCGGAGAAACCTTTGGCAAGAAAGAAGGCTCGCGCCAACAAGCCTCAGTCGAAGAATGTGCTCATAGTGGATGATATTGATCTCATTATCACAGTCATAGAAGATGCTTCAGAAGACATCTTGCAGAGACATGGAGCGAAGAAGGATTTGATGTATGACATAATAGAGAAGGATCTCAGAGACATACAACAAGTTATCCAATTGAGCCACGCAGTACCTACTTCACCTTCTTCATCAGAAGGTGGAGAATTGGGGGATGATCCCATGCAATTGAAAAGGTTAGCAGATGTGATAGAGGCCCGAATTCGTCGATCCCATGAACAAAAGGAGAAGGCCATAAAAGTGATCAGAATCTGGACCAGGGGTCTAAAATTTGCTCAATTTTCAAAGTGCTCGAAATGCAACGAAAACGGTGCCATTGCGTCCGTCTCGTTCTCCTGATTCCGGCGGTATATTTATTTTCGCAAACGGAGTCCGTATGGAGAAGATATCGCGATCTGTTCGCCGAGCCAAACAGGAAAATTTGATGCTGACTGTACCTGTCCGTACAGTCCGTACAGGACACGTGGCAGGACCGTACAGCCTACGTGGCATGTCCATACAGGACACGTGGCAGCTCCAGGGCGTGACACGTGTCATGCATTTTGGACTTTTCGGCATATGGTTTGACCAATCTGGAAGTGACACGTGTCACCACTGGAAGGGTGACACGTGGCACATGCTGACGTCAACATCCTACGTGGCCGGGATGACGTGGAAGCTGAGTTGGCAGTGCTGACATGGCCTATGGGTGACGTGGCGCATTTTAATTGGACGGTGGTCGGAGAATACAGGGTTGACACATGTCCGGTTTCAGGCGAATAATAAAGAGACACGTGGCCCAATCCATGGGCGCCACGTGTCCTTCGTTTATTGGTTATTGGGTTTGCATAGAAAAATTTATTGTGTCGCCGATTGGATTCGAACATGGGACCTCCGACAACTTTAGCGACTTAATAAGCCTCCGCTAACCAACATCTCCGCCATCGTTACTTGTTAACTATGCCAACAAACTTGTATTTAAACTTGTTTGATGTAATTTTCGGAAAAGGGCTCGGGCCGGGGCTTAAGCCCCGACCCATGGTTTCGTGCAATGGTATATGACCGTGTTTTTATTGCGCGTGCGCGGAGGGTGTTTTAAAACCCATAGTTTTAAACCATACCTATTAGACCATATGTTATATGTAACATTGTTTTACATAATATTCGCACGGGGTATATTTCTTTGGAACACGGTTCCATTTGCCAACACATATGACCGCAACAGATCATTTGCGCGCGGGGTGGTTATATTATATTTTATTCGACCCATAGTTTAAAACAATACACATATGGTGGCCTTTGTATTGAAATGCGCG
>ML788427.1:159909-171336 GCA_009831015.1 Picea engelmannii
ACCAAGAACTTAACACATAAACTATCTTGCATATTTTAACACATGAAGCAAGGTCCTGTTAAGGTTTATTTTTATGAGGTAGAGGGTGCTTGCATAGCATAACAAGTCAGCCTTCTATTTTCAGATCAGATGGTATCAGAGCAAAGTTTATTCTGCTTATGTATTTGCCAATGATAGCTTGAGATTTAGCTGTTGGTATTTGTGCAAGCTTTGTGTTGAAGTTTGTTATCTTGCAAGTATGGAGGAAGCTTTAAGCATTGATAGTTCTCCTACATCTTCCAAATATAAGTTCTTTGACAAAGAGATGTTTAATGCATTGCTAACCATGAAGGATATGGTTTATGTGTTGTGGAAAGATAGGGAAGAGAGCATTGTCCTTCAAGAGAAGTTGATGGCCATGAAGGAGGAGAAGGACCAACTTCTTGCAAAGTTGCAGGAGATGGAGAATCAACTCCATGAAGCAAAAGAAACCCTTACCAAGTACATGCATGACCATGAGGTATGTAATGTTAGTTTGTCTTCAAATTCCTCTCAAGAAGAATGCTTTGGTGTTTTTGAAAATCACACAAAAGGAATAGGGTCCAAGTTAATGTTAAAAATGGGCTATGAAGGTAAAGGGTTAGGCAAGCATGCACAAGGCATTGTTGAGCCTATTGTTGTTGAAGAGAGACCTAAATATTGTGGTCTTGGTTATGAACGAATTGTTGGAGCAAATTCCAAAGTTGAGGAAACAAATGAAAAAGTTTCTAGCACAATTTTTGTTTCAAGTTCACTTCCTCAAGAAGGTTTTCAAGGTGAAAGTTCAAGAACTTTTGATGAAAGTTCAAACTCTTCAGCATGCAAAACTTGTGTTCAAGATGAATGCAAATGTGTGAAACAAACAGGTTGTGACAGCCATGAGGACAAGAGCAGATTTGATAGTCTTCAAAAGAGAGCTTGTGACTCTTCCGATTCACCTCCTCAAAGGGGCGATAAAGGTGAATGTTCAAGGTATAAATCTGCCTATAACTCAGTTGCTTTTGATAATATTAAGCATGATAAATCTGCATGTAACAATGGAAAAAGACCATGTACATATTGTGGTTTGTATAACCATCATGTTTCAAAATGTTGGAAGAAAATGTCCACTTTCAGGAAACTTTCCAAGCAAAGGCAACATGAAAAGAACATGCAAAAGATTTGCACTCATTGTCAGAAAAGGGGTCATCTCGTTGACCAATGTTGGACATTGCATCCAACCTCTCATCCACGGCACAAGAAGCAGTTGGATAAAAAGATTGACAAGAATGGAAGGGGAGATTCCATCATTGATGTGAGTCAAGATGATTCACAAGAAGAAGACTTTCAGCAGAAGAATTCGCCATTGAGTTGGCTTGGTAAGAAATGGTTAGATTTCTTGAGTAAGTAAGGCTTGCATTCTTTCTGTATAGATGCACATTTCAGCCTTAGCCTTTCACTTTTGTTGAAGTTGACAAGTTGCAGCAGTTTGTCATATTTTGGTAGAGGCAAGTTTGCATGTGAATGCATTTATTTTTGAATGCATACTTGTGTTATACCACCTCGTCAAGAACATGTAAAAGAGGGGTATGCTGTTCATTTTGTTACAGCCACATATACTTTTCATATTCAGCTCTTTAGTACCCACATGTCTTGGGTTTGAGTACCTATGTTTCTACAGGAAGGAGAGTTGAAGAGCTATGCACATACATTTGGTTTGTGAGTGCATAAACAATGAACTTGATGTTAGTTCATCATGGATGAGTCATGATTGTTGCATGATTGTTTATCATGATTTTAGACTTGTCATTTTGGAAGGTTGAAACATTTCACATGAGTCTCGACTTGTGTCGATTTTATCTTGGCGACTATGTTATGTCGTTCATATTTCTCGACTTATGTTTAGTCAATGGTGTTGTTGTCTTGAAAGTCAATTTTTGAGTACATTGAGATGGAGGAAAACTCCATGTGCTTTGATGAAGCACAAGATGCGACAGTTGCTTGAAGAGAAAAAAGACTTTGTTGTCATTATTTTCAGTCTTGTGTCAATTTTTTTTCAAGATTGATGGTTTTCTTGGCTTGTGACAAGATGTCGCGGGAAAGTTTGCAGCCATTGGAGAGCGGATTGTTGACGTCAAAGAGTTCACAAGAGGGACTTGATTCTCAATGGGAAGGCTGGCAGTCTTCCAAGTACAGAGAGAACAGTGGGTCAGCAGCAGCTAGAGAGCAGTGGATGAGGGACATAGCTAGTTGCAGTGCAAGGCATGTCAAAGTACCCAGGTGATTGTCGAAAATACTTTTCAAGTAGAATCAGTTGATAGAACTTGAAAGAAGAAGAGTATTGAAGCTCAGATCGATGATTATAAGCTTTTGTGGGTCCAAAAGCCTTTCAGTGGGAAGGCGTGATCAGAATCTGGACCAGGGGTCTAGAATTTGCTCAATTTTCAAAGTGCTCGGAATGCAACGAAAATGGTGCCATTGTGTCCGTCTCGTTCTCCTGATTCCGGCGGTATATTTATTTTCGCAAACGGAGTCCGTATGGAGAAGATATCGCGATCTGTTCGCCGAGCCAAACAGAAAAATTTGATGCTGACTGTACCTGTCCGTACAGTTCGTACAGGACACGTGGCAGGACCGTACAGCCTACGTGGCATGTCCGTACAGGACACGTGGCATCTCAGGGCATGACACGTGTCATGCATTTTGGACTTTTCGGCATATGGTTTGACCAATCTAGAAGTGACACGTGTCACCACTGGAAGGGTGACACGTGGCACATGCTGACGTCAGCATCCTACGTGGCCGAGATGACGTGACAGCTGAGTTGGCAGTGCTGACGTGGCATATGGGTGACATGGCACATTTTAATTGGACGGTGGTCGGCGAATACAGAGTTGACACGTGTCCGGTTTCAGGCGAATAATAAAGAGACACGTGGCCCAATCCATGGGCGCCACGTGTCCCTCGTTTTTTGGTTATTGGGTTTGCATAGAAAAATTTATTGTGTCGCCAGATGGATTCGAACATGGGACCTCCGCCAACTATTGCGACTTAATAAGCCTCCGCTAACCAACATCTCCGCCATCGTTACTTGTTAACTATGCCAAAAAACTTGTATTTAAACTTGTTTGATGTAATTTTCGGAAAAGGGCTCGGGCCGGGGCTTAAGCCCCGACCCATGGTTTCGTGCAATGGTATATGACCGTGTTTTTATTGCGCGTGCGCGGAGGGTGTTTTAAAACCCATAGTTTTAAACCATACCTATTAGACCATATGTTATATGTAACATTGTTTTACATAATATTCGCACGGGGTATATTTCTTTGGAACACGGTTCCATTTGCCAACACATATGACCGCAACAGATCATTTGCGCGCGGGGTGGTTATATTATATTTTATTCGACCCATAGTTTAAAACAATACACATATGGTGGCCTTTGTATTGAAATGCGCGTGGGATTGAACCCACGACTTGTGGTTTATGAGAGTAACCCGTGGGTTTGGTGTATAGCGCGGGATTTTGGTTTTAGTTTTGTTATTTGAAAACGGTCACACACACATATTACCCGCCACTTGTCACTCCGAGATTAAACCTGGAGATAGTTAGCACCTTTTGTGCGCGGGATGTGGCCACATGGCCCCATGCGCCCAACACCTCCGTTCTTGGGGGCTTTATTCCGGGTAACTGTTCGACAATTTGGCGTGTTTTGCGGGACACGCATGGGTGCTGGGTTTTGTGACCGAAAACGATCAGAGGCTGGGTTCACTTTCCATGGGGGCGAAATGGCGAACAGGTTACAGCAAGCTTGAAGGAGAAAAAGTGGCAGCAAGCATAACTTCTTCAATTTTTGGCCAAATGAGGAGCTGTAAAAGCCCAGCTAGGGGTTTTTGGACGTCCTAAGTCCATTGGAACCATTTTCATAGGCATTTGAAGAGCCCATTTGCAGGTTTTTCACATTTGAAGTTTGAGGAAGCTTTAGGAGCCTTAAAGCCCTCATTGTTTGAGGCATTGCTCAGATGAGCACATATCCATTTTCTGAGACTGAATAGTCATTCTTGACTGTTTATTATGCTCTGAAAACATTGGGATAGGTTTCAGATCCTTTGGAGGAATTTTACAGGTGTTTTTGCCTCATTCAAGCTCAGGGAAGCTTGGAGGTCACATGTAGAAGAGGTCATTGTTGGATGAGCCATTGTCCATTTGCAGAGTTTTAACAGTCAATTTTGGGGTTTTTATGTATTCTGAATCCAATGGTACAGTCTATAAATCCATTGGAGTTGAGCAGCATATTGTAAATAGCATTTGAAAAACTAATCCCAAAGAGCCAAGTCCATTGAAGGAGGCTCAAGGAGACGTAGCCCAGAGAGGGGTGAACTCCTTTATCATCTTGTTGTTGTTGTGAGTTTGCTGTGTTATTTGCTGCACTTTAAATTGTTGTGTATTGGTTTATAGCACATATTTAATCATTTAAAAGAACCTTTTCTTACACATATACATTGACAAGAAGAACCAAGAACTTAACACATAAACTATCTTGCATATTTTAACACATGAAGCAAGGTCCTGTTAAGGTTTATTTTTATGAGGTAGAGGGTGCTTGCATAGCATAACAAGTCAGCCTTCTATTTTCAGATCAAAAGGCCTTGAAGCAAGAAAAGGAGGAGATCCAAGAGAAACTCTGAACTGTGCAGAAAGAGAAAGATGAACTTAGGGTGATGTTCGAAGAGGACAAAGAGAAAATCCTGAAAGAGAAATCCCAGTTGCTCGCAGAGAAGATTGGGGTTAAAGAGGCAATAATTAGATCACTTCGATCTATGTCGGGCTTGGCACAGATGGGATAAGATATGGTTGAGATCCAAGTGGGGAAGCTCGCTGGGGCCATTCAACAACTTCAAGAAAGAGTATCAGAGTTAGAACTTCAAGTAGTATCGAGCACTTCGCAAGAAGTGCGCGATCAGAGGGAAGAAGATGCCAGGAGCACAGTAGAAATAATCATGGCATTGGCCTTAGAGTGTTAAAAATTAAGTGACCGAAGTGCACAGACCTATGAGTGCCTTGTAGAAGACCCAGAGCTGAGGACATTGGAAGCACAACTCCAGGAGGCAAAGCAACAGGTGTCCACCATGCAAGCACAGATGAAGCAGCTTACTGCAGTTGAGAATATGAAGAGGTCACAGGAGAAGTGCGTAGTTAAGCAGTGGGTCACTGGCATCTAGAGAAAGGTTATGGAGGTGACAAAGAGACTCCATTCGGTGCAGGATGAAGCCTGCGTGCTTTTTGAAGATATTGAGGGACAAATCTTATAGCTAGAACAAGTGGTCGCAATAGTGGAACAACACCTGGAAGGGCCTCTCACCGAGAAATTAATTGAGTATTTCGTTGAGCAGGAGGATCTGGCGAAGAAACATGTCAAGTCATCTTGAGCTAAGCTCGAGGCCTTCGAAGCAGTGTTACCCATATCAAAGTAACTCAGGATGAGTCTGAGGTGAGTGTTGGGGGCTTGTTGGGCCTCGACCAAGTTTTGAGAGAGCATTGGTCGTGTTTGATCATTTTTGGGACTTTGACAGGCTGGTCGAAGATGGAGCGCCCAGGCGAAGCGGAGGTCATGGGATCTCGCCCATTTTGCGGGATTTTTGGGTTTTAGGGTTTATGTAACAGGTATGGGATGTTGACCCATGGGTTTTTACCCATGCTTAGGACTTTTTAACTGTATAAATAGATAGCTAGGTGATGTAAGAAGTGTGTGTGTAAGTGTTATCTATGTGCAAAGACTAGAATCGGCTTAGTGAAAGAGATACGACCAACTTAGTGCATGAGATTGAGAGTTGCTACGTAAAACAGACTATGTAAGGCTTTGTGCCCTAACCTAATTCAGGAAGGAGGATCTAGCGAGGTGCACGCAGATCTCCTGTCCTTTGGGGAGTCATCTCTTTAGATTTGTTAACAAGACCCAAATAATGTATAAAGATTGAAGATCAATAAAGAAGAAGAAGAGTTGGTGGATGTAGCCTCACACTAGGGTGAACCACGTATATCTTGTGTTGATGTGTTTTGTGTAATGTTGTTCATGTTATTTATGTATTTATCTTCTTAGTGCACTGATCTTGATGTATAATAGACATATCTATGGCTGATTAGTGATTTATATATGATGAATGTTATATTTAAGCTTATGCTATGTGCTAAGAGGTTTTAAGGGTTAGATCTTGATTTTTACTGCGTTGTTCTGTATTTAGGGTTAATCTGTGATGTGAATAAGAATCATAACCTAATGCATATTGTTGTCTAAGTGCTTTGTTAAGTGTTGTGATCACATATTTGTGTCACATCTAGGTTGTAGACACATGAGTCCTACAACCCCCCTACCTCTACCTCGGGTGAGACTTCATATGCTTCACAGGTGTTACCGAAAGGGTCAGTAGTTAGGGTTTTGTTGGTGTGTTATTGAAGTTGTTAGCACTCTGTAAATTTCCTAGAGTTTTACAACGAAAGAAATCTACAAAAGGTAACTTTATCAAACCACTTTTGAAGATGGGATCTAGCCCTTCCAACTTCAGAGAGGGATCTCTCTATATGATTTAGCTATGTTTCCAATTTTAAATATTAGACTAGGTAAATAAATAGGTCGGTTTTGTTGTCAAAGTATTTTTTTCGAATTGGTTGAGACAGTCTACACATCCATTGGGCTATGGGGTCTGTGTTTTAATAAAATATGAAATTCGAACAAGAAACGTAAAGGAAAAATTTCACAGAGCGAGATAATATAATCACTGGATTCTTTAATAGCATAAATGATGAATAGCAGAAAAGATGAGAAAGATAATTTCAACAAAGAAGCAGTTAAGAATTCCTTTATTGAAAACACCAGAAGATAAAACACTAAAATATTTCGAGTCAAAAACAAGGTATACGAGATAAATCCCGCAACATTCGTTACTCTTAAAGATTAGATTTAGAAAACAGTATGATAACAAAGAGAGAATAACCTTCAACTCAGAGAGAAAAACATCACCAGTGAATACACGCAAGAATCCTGTAAAAGTGCCTCCTTTTTATTAATGGAAGATTTCTTCAAAAATATTACAGTCTGATAGCGTCAGGGTGTGAAGATAAAAAACCCTCAATACTTCGAAAGATGAAGTATTTATAACTCAAATTACAAATGTTCCTGTCATTAATGACCAGGACGTGCTAAATCTATTTTTAGCCTAACTAATTTAACAAATTTCCTAAATCTAGGAACTACTTGATGATGTGGTGTAACTGCACGCTGATTTCTGGGTGGTTCATTGATGAAGCCTCTACACGACCTCATCTGACTGGAAAAATGACTGGACTGGGACAGCTCATCTACTACTCGATCAGATCACAGAGTTCCTCCCATCGGAGATGACTGGGCACGTTGAATTTGAGTAGCCTTCGATACACTTCGTCCATTTCTGTGTACTTGGCGAAGGTAGGATTGGTGAGGAAGATGTATCGAATATCGTGTTGGATACTAATGTCCCACTAAAGAGCGTCTAGAAATTCCTTGTCGGTGATGCTCCCTTGAATTCCTGCAAACTTTGAGTTGTCCTTGGCCACATCGGCCAATCTCTTCTTGTAGTCTGGGAGTGTCATCAATTTATCATTGATTACCTTTAGACCAGGCAGACCTTGCTTATGTAGAGCCTCAATCTTACTGAAGAATATTTGTACCCCTAGGTCCATGGCCTGAACCTTTTCTTCTAGCTAAAGCATTAATCCTCTCTTGGTCAAAACTCTTTTGACCTCAAGGATGGTCTCTGTTCTATCTTCAATTTTCAGCTCTTCCAGCTCTTCCCTGGTCTTAGAATTGAGGAACTTGATGATCTCGTTCACCTGTGTTGGCATGTCTCCCAATTCTACTCTGATCTTCTCGATGGCCTGTTTGCTTCTCTGTACCAATTCATTCTGCTCAAACATGATCTGGATCATGGGCCATATCTTGTTCATGGACTTAATGATGTTTGTCCATACACTCTCTTTAACCTCAGCCAAAGTCTTTCCTGCCACTGTTTTCTTCCGGAGCTGCTGTAACTCCTGCTTGAGCTGCTCTGTCACCTGCTTTTCCTTGGAGAGGCTGGTCTGGAAGGAAGATTTGAGTTCCTGAAGGTTCTCAATCTCCTTTTTTAGCCTGTTGATCTCTGTTTCTTGCAGGTTCATCTTCTCCATAGACTTAGCCAGGTCGGTTGTCTTCTCCTGGGATGTCAATGGAGTCGTGGATGGGACTTCTGTCACTGATGTTGTGCTCACTCCTGAAATTGGAATAGCACTCAATGGAATGACTTCCATTGGCTTCAGTTTCTATTTCTCTTTTAACAACTTCTCCATCTCAGCTTCCATCTCCCTAAGCTGTGCATTCTACTCCATGAGCAGCTTGAGCATTTCATCCTTCTCTCCTTCTTTCTATGTTATCTCCTTCGCTTGCAAATCCTCTCTAGGAGGGAGCTTCAGTTGTTTCCTCAAGGAGGATATGTCATCGTTCTTCTTCTTTATCATTTCCTCTGCTGCTTTCACGTTTGAAGGATCGTAACCGATCTTGAGGACCGACTCCTCCAAAGTTTTGATCCTATTGTCCTTTGCAAAGGACGATATCTTCTCCAACTTGAGTTGTGTTTGAACATTGTTCAGGGACACCTGCAATTTGGACGCAAAAGTGGAAGCATGCACCAACGTATAGAAAACCATTTCCCCTGTCTGCTTGTGCAGATCCATCTGGTCGGTCGGATGCACGTCCTTCGTCTAGAATTCGAAGGTGGCCCTTTTATAGTCAGTGATCACTTTGGGATCTGGTACCTGTGCCTGGAGGAATTCCATATGCATTCTTCCCTTCTCAGTGTTGAATGAAGATAGAAACCTATGTTGCGCAGTTGACGTCTGCTTCCAGAACTGGGCGCAAGTACTGTTGGTCAGGGTTTGGTTCCTTTTCTTGATCAGCTCATATTTTTCAAAAATACTCAACTTGGGTCCCACCTTGCCTGGATGAGTGTTCAATGGGGCATCTGTGGATTTCTTCGACAATGCTGGGGTGATGACCTTATGGAGGCTCGAGCCGAAGGGTGGAATACCAACTTTGGTCACTGTAGTAGACGGGGCTTCTTTTTCCCCAGTCGGGCCAGGAACTGCAACAGTCTTAGGCCTCTTGGTATGCAGCTGGAATTCCTTAGATGATACCTCAGTGACAAGCAGAGATAGATCTTTCCTCATCCTTTTCTCTTTGGGGACCTGTGGCGTGGTCGTTTGCGACACAGTGGCTGGGGGATCTTGCTGTTCTATTTCGACCAATGTGTTAGGCTCCCACACTGTCTGATTTGCAAATTTTTCCACTTCAGGCCTAGCTTCATGAACATATGGGATGTTCTTGTTCTTCACCCTCATCTCTGAGATGATCCCACATGGATCATAATGCCATGGGAATCTCATGGAGAACTTCATTTCCCTTAGCATCATGTCTGCTTCTTCCCCAGCACCCCGATTGTTGCATATGAAGGAGCCAATCTGCCCCTTGATTCTAAGTTGTTGCTTTTTCTTCAATGATACAAAATGGATATCATCTGAATTTATAATCTGCCTTATATATTCCAACTTGAAAATTCTGACAGGCAGGTACTTGGGCAGCTTATACGGTGCCAACTTGCACCCGTATACTCTGATCTCGGTATAATTTTGATATAGGTACCAATCCACGGTCTTTGTGTTGTCCGAGAGATGCAGGATCCTATGAAATTCATCGTTTATCCGAGGCTCAGGCCTACCGCCTAGCATACTTACCACAGGGTGGTAGAATTGGTCGATGAAATCCTTGAAACTGAAATCAGTGGAGTTGTGCTTGAGCAAGGAGGTCCATGCTGTGACTGCCTGAGGTCTACCATCTCCATCCATATTCTACATGGAAAAGACAAATTTGTCCACCTGGAAGAAGACGAACAATTATGCTGGTATCAATGAGTATCTGAACATGCCTTCCATGCTGAAATTCACAAACTGATCATGAATATTGTCTGCCAAAAATGTGCTGAAGTCAAACTGGGTGGTGGTCTTTTCATCGGTAGAGAATATGGATAGAAAACCCAGAATGGGTTCATCTACCCACTGATCAGAATAATATCCTAACAATGCACAAAGGGATGAGATGACCTGGTTTCCTTTAGTCGAGAACATGGAAGACGGATAAGGAGGATTTGTGGAGGGAAATTGAGCAGATGGGGGAAGGAAAAGCTCGAATATTTGAGCTCTTTGGGGGAAGGTCATTTCCTGGTATAATTCTGAGAGAATTTCCAGGTTGAAGGGAGATGCAGAGTCGGCTTGGGGGATTTGCATCATCTGGTCTATGGATTCAGGCGTGATGAGGAAAATAATATCTCCTGATGAGGAGATGACAACTCTTTGCTCGGGAATATAGTGGGCTTGAAACTTGAGAGCGAACTCGGGAAAATGGTGGATCTGAGGGAAGAGGTAGAGGGGTAAATTGGACTCCCAGAGTCCAATTTCATCACTCTGGTCCAGGAAAACTTCCCTGAGCCACGACTGAAGGTCTGAGAAATCAAAATCTCATTTTGTATCTATGATTAATCGGTCTTTGTCGACCAATGGCATCCTGTCCAGGTCGACAGGAGGCGGGAGAAACAGATTCTCCTCTCCTTCTGCTTGTTTGGACTTTGGCGCCATTTTTGCAACAGTACCTGCAATAAAACACAACGTTAGTGGGGGCGACTGAATTTGGATGAGGGAAACTGACTGTAACGGAGGAGTAAATGGTGTAAAAACTCTCTGGTGCGATAAGTGGTAAATGGTGAAAGTAGGGAGAATAATGGTAGTTTTAAGTAAACGGGGGTCGGTTGGGCGCGGGAGATAGATCAACTGGATAACGGATAGGTTATCCAGTAATAAATGGCCAACGAATCATTTTGAGGGTGAGATGGTGGGTGACGGTGACTAAGGGATATGGATGGGTGATGTGGCAGCTATCGATTGGAGTTAAAAGTCATAGTAAGGGGATTTCCACGAGTGAATGGGGGTGGAGCACTGACAGCAGTTATGGGGACGCGACTATTTCAGGAAAGGTGGATGGTGATGTCCAGAGGTGACAGAGGTCTGTCAGATAGTAGAGGATGACGGGACTCGGGGCCATTAGATCACTGCCACGTATAAAAGGGGACCCGCCAAAAGAAGAAAACCATTCCGGACCCCCCCCCCCTTCAGTTAAAGGCAGATCAGTCAGGGGGTCCGAAATATATCTTGGGCCGTTGATCTGCACGCCTATTTCATGGCCGCAAATATGTGCACGCCTTTTATCACTCATTCCTAACCCCCCCCTCCATTAAAGGCAGAATGGACGGGGGGGTCTGGAATCCAATATTGACCGTCAATTTGTGCACTCAATCATGGGCCGTCCAGATGCACGCA
>ML788427.1:210756-236830 GCA_009831015.1 Picea engelmannii
AACCCAATGAAGAACCTGAAGAGGATTTATCTGAAAAGGCTCCATCCAGATATGTTCAAAAGAATCATCCAGAATCTCAAATTTTGGGAGAAAAGGGATCAGGTGTACAAACAAGAAGGACTCTTGTAGGATCTTCTAGCTATATGGCATTTTTGTCCACTGTTGAACCTCACAATGTCAATAAAGCTAGCAAAGATGAATGTTGGATTCAAGCCATGAATGAAGAACTTGATCAAATAAAAAAGAATCACACTTGGGAATTAGTACCAAGACCCCATGACAAAAATGTCATTGGAACTAAGTGGATATTCAAAAAAAAGCTAAATGAGAATGCAGAGGTTATAAGAAATAAAGCTAGACTTGTTTGCAAGGGGTATGCTCAGCAAGAAGGTATAGACTTTGAAGAAACCTTTGCTCCTGTAGCTAGACTTGAAGCCATAAGAATGTTTCTTGCCTTTTCAAGATTCCAACAGATCAAAGTTCATCAAATGGATGTTAAATCTGCTTTTCTCAATGGTGATCTGGAAGAAGAAGTTTATATAGAACAACCAGAAGGATTCATCTTTGGAAATGATGAAAACCTTGTTTGTAGACTTAAAAAGGCGCTATATGGTCTCAAACAAGCTCCAAGGGCATGGTACTATCGCCTTGACAAATATCTCCGTCAACAAGGATTCTCAAAAGGATCTGCTGATAGAAACTTATACACAAAAACTGAAAATGACAAACTACTAATTGCAGTTGTATATGTTGACGATATCATCTTTGGAAGTAATGAAGAATCTATGAGTCAGAAATTTGCTTCTGATATGTAGCAAGAATTTGAAATGTCTTTACTTGGGGAACTAACATTCTTTCTTGGATTACAAGTGCAACAAGCAACAGATGGAATTTTCCTATCACAAACAAAATACCTTAAGCAAATCCTCAAGAAGTATGGCATGGAAGATTGCAAACCTGTAAGTACACCAATGATAACTGGATGTACTCTCAGTTCTAATGATGATTCTCCCACAGTGAATCAGCCAGAATACAGATCTATGATAGGAAGTCTACTGTATCTCACTGGGACAAGACCAGACATTATGCATGCAGTTGGGATCGTTGGACGATTTCAATCCAATCCGAGGGAGTCTCACCTTCAGGCTGTGAAAAGAATATTCAAATATCTACAAGGCACTCAAGATTTTGGACTATGGTATCCAAAGAATGTTGATCTTACTCTTCATTCATACACTGAAGCAGATTGGGCTGGAAGTGTTGATGATCACAAAAGCACTAGTGGTGGTGCATTCTACATGGGGCCCCGGTTAGTATCTTGGTTCAGCAAGAAACAAAGTTCCATCACCTTATCTACAGCAGAAGCAGAATATGTGGTTGCAACATCATGTTGCACTCAACTTCTTTGGATGATGCAAACCCTTCAAGACTTTCAAATCACATGTTCACCCCCTGTCTCTATTATGTGTGATAATACAAGTGCCATCAGTATCTCAAAGAATCCTGTTATGCATTCCAAAACCAAGCACATTCTCATCAAATATCACTTCTTACGAGAACAAGTGCTTGAGAAAAAGGTGAAATTGGAGTATGTTCCCTCCAAAGAACAAGTCATTGATATATTTACCAAACCTCTACCCAGGGAAGCGTTCGAATATCTCCGAAAAAAACTGGGAGTAGTCTCTGCCATGCAGAGGATCCGATCTACTTAAGTACAAAAGCCTCAATTGGTTGCAAGGTGTTGATGAGCATGGTCATATGAAAATTATTATTATGAAGATGCAGCATGATCTCAGGGGGAGCATGGTATTGTCTACTCTTTTCCATTGATGTCAAAGGGGAAGGAAAAAGACAGAGGAAGAGTATTGCCATCAATGACAAAGGGGGAGATTGTTGGAAATATTGTCATTGATGGCAAAGGATGAGACAAAGGAAGAACAAGAGTTTTTCATGTAAGAAAATTAGTGTATGGTTGAGTTTTGGATGGGCGCGTATGATCGTTGAAGAGGGTCGCCGACAATCGTCAGATCTGCAGAAGCTGCGCAGAGGTTAAGCGCAAGAGTTGGCATGCAGAAGAAGTGATCTGAGCTGTAGAATCTGAGAAGAAAACCCGACAGTCGTCGGATCTGTAAGAGTCACGCAGGGGTTAAGTCCTACTGTGCAGAGGAGAAATCCTGGACGATTCATCGGGATATTGGAGAGAGAATCCTAGCCGTTGATCTGGGCAGGACACACGTCAGCATTCTGGTGAGGCATCAGGAAATCGGGGATCCCGATGACAAGTGAGTCGAGACATCGAAAGTCTCGAAATCCTGGAGGAATAGGGACCGTTCATATGCAAGGACAGGTGGCAAAGGATCGGGTGCCGTCGGAGCTTTGCTCATCGGAGAATCAGGAATCAGAGTTTCACGAGTCCCGTGATCAATTACAACAGAAACCCTGAAATCGCGATGAAAGAAATCCTGACTGAACCTGAACCGTCAGATCAACATGTGATCTAGACCGTCGATCCAACTCACGACAGCAGACCACGTCAGCTAGGGACACGTGGCACAACCAGGTAATGACAGGTGTCAGACAGATTCAACAATTCAGGCACACGTAAGTCACGACTCAGAGTGACACGTGTCAGTAGTTAACACGTGTCAAACCATGTGTGACGTCAGCAGAGTATCGAGGATCGGGGATCGAGACTTTGGAATGTCAAAATATCTTGACAAGGAAAACCCCAAAATCGTGATACGTGATATCCCGATAGGAGAGTCATGTGGGCCACAACTGGAACTAGTGGTGGACAGGTGTCAGCAACATGGGAATAGTCAGCATCGAGATATCGGAGATCTCGGGAACAAGGAGTTTGTGCACTTTGAAGTCGCGAACCGCGAAACCCCGATCAGTGGGGAACAACTGTCATCACAACAGAGGAAGAGACCGAAAACCATCGGTGGACAGGCGCATCGTGGTATTGAAAATCTCGATCAGTGGGGACCAGCTGTCAATATGAAAGGAGCATCGGGATTTGGACGATCGGCAAATCGGTATTCCCATGAACAAAGGATCGGGGAGGAAACCTCGATGCGGAATCTGAGCCGTCCATTTGGTGGGACGCGTGTCAAGAGCACGAAGGAAGTCGTAGATCGGCAAATCGTGAACTCAAGAGGCAAAGAAACTATTACACCAAGAATGCCAAAAAACCTGAAAGGCGCGCGTAGGTTTAATTCAAATTTTTTACAGAGCTATAAATATGGACCCAGTGCAATAGGGATCTGAAGAGGGGTGTTGAATGTTTCTGACCCATGGTCTTAAGAAGGGGTCGATGCCCTTTTCTACGGTAGATCTGCAAGCAAGGAGAGCGGTAAGGATGTTGATTGGTTGCAGGGGCCTTTTTGCAGGAGGTGGTGGCCAGTTTCTGACAGTAGGGACATCCACAGGTCGCTGAGGTCATTTGTGCAGGCGACAAAAAAGTTTGAAGTGGGAGGAACCTCATTGTAGCAGTTAGGTGGAAGATCTATAATGAATCTGGGTAAGTTACTATAGATATGAACTGCTCAACAACACATATTATTACTGATCCAGTGTGAAAATTGATGAAACGTGGTCAGCAGTGAGTCTGAGGGTTAAAGCCTTCAGTAGAAGCATCCTACCAGTAGAAACCGGTGCTATCTTCAGGGGGTTGAATCTCCCTTCCAGGAAAGGCTGGTAAACGAGAGAAGGTTGCAGCCTTCTGCAGGTAGAAGCCTGCGTACTAGTATGAGTATGCACTAGTACAATGTTTTAAAACGTTTTCTTAATAATAATCATTGAAGACAGAGACAACAACAACAGTGTTTTTCTCTCGATTTGGGTTTCCACCTTAAATCCTGGTGTTCATGTGATTTACTCATGTGCGTTGGTTTATTTGTTATTTACTGCACTAAATTACTGCTTAATATACATCTGATGAATGAAGAAATTCATAATAAGATCTCTGAATGCACTCTTGTTTTCTTAAGAATATACAATAGCTAGTCTCTACAAAGTAGCCTAAGGTTTTTCAGTGAAAGAAAAGAGAAAATCAATTGATTGCTTGAAATACTGATTCACCCCCCCTCTCAGTATTTCTCAACATTGTTGATACTGAGAGGGGGGTGAATTAGTATCAAGTACAATTTAAAAATATTTTTCAACTTATACTTAAACCATTCAATTATATCCAATGAGAAATGAACAATAGTATAATATTTACACCAATACACCACAATACAATATATGAGAAATAATCAATAATTTTTGTTCAAGAGAAGTAATGACTTCCAAAGGTAGCTATAGCTTCCAAATATAAAGGGAGGGATAAACCTACAAGAGGAATATACAATCCTCCAATATCAAGAGAGAGTTGAACTCTCCATCATTGCCCCTTCCTTCCACCCAAGAATATATGAGAGATAATTAAACTTTACATTAAATCATCACCATCAACCAATCATCACATAGAGCCTGATAATGCTTCTTGAGACTTCTTCAATTTCTGAAATTCTTTAATTCTTGGAGTACTATGATCCTGTAGATAATATTACTCAATGTGTTCTCTGAAACTCCTCCAATTTTCACTCCTTGAATTCTCCCCAAAAAAAGGTTATAGAAAGAATGGTAGACTTTATTCAATTCTTGTCTATTTAGAAGACCCAACTTGCACAGCATGCCCCACACTCAATATTTAACATCCGATTATGAAACTCACAAACAAGAAAATAAATTCTGTACTAATTCCAATGGAAGGAGTCCCACTTCATTTGGATTTTGTATGAAGAAGTTATGATTATTTTACCCATAACACTTGTTTATTGACTAGCTTCAGGACTGGTCACAAACCCTATCTTCCACAGAGTGTATATCCATAATTATAGCAAATCAAGAGCTGAAATTTTTACCAGAGGTGCCTTGATATGTCTTCTCAATACCATAGAGATTTCACCATATGAATCGTTCTAGAAAAAAATTTATAGCAAAAATGGTAAGATGACCTGAAAATAACATACCTTAGAACACATCACCAAAAGACTTCATCCTCCCTTGAAATCTGGCCTTATTTTCTTCTTATTTCCTCTGAAATTTGACTTGTATCAAATTAATGTATAATAATGTTTATTTATACCATTTATGTCACTTCCTTTTAACATTAGGGCCGACCTGACACTTTCTTATTTTGTAATTTTTTTCTTTAATTATCTTTAGGGCCTACATGTACTTCCTTCTTCAATTCACTTTGTCATCTTCAAAAATTCATTTCTCCTCAACCATGAGGATCCATGTGACGTGCCACATACCACTAGAAACAACATGATGTATACGATCCATTCATGGGTTTTGTATATGCATGTGCATTGTCCTTCATTTCCAAATACCTTTATCAATCTTGCGGTCCAAAACCCATGACTAGGGTTGACATTAATGACAACAATCAATCTTGCAACACTTAACTTACCCTCGAAATTCATGGTAGGAAATTAATACAATTTGGTAGGTTACATAACCAAACCTGCACCTTAGGTGGATTGGTTATGACATAGTGTTATATATGGAAGGTAGGTGATTCAAGCCCCACCGACCGTCATATGTTTCGGCATTTTGTTTGGTATATGGTTATATTGATATAACCATAATATATATAGTATACATCGTTTAACCCCTGTGACAGATGGGGTATGGTTATATGAAGTTCCAACGAACCATGGACTAGGGTCAAGGGCATAGGCCCTCGACCCTTTTAACCGTCGAATGAACCTTTATTCAAGTTCAAATATATATGAAAATATAAATGGTTAAGAATCAATTGTATGGTGCATTGGCAACGAAGGTTTGGTAAGGTCTTTGGGAGGTCACGGGTTTGACCCCCGTTGACTCCCAAAAATTTTAATAAACCATGACCATAAAGGCCAATGAAATGTTGCCATGTGGTGACCTTTCATTGTCTTATCCATGCCACGTGTTGATGAATAATTAGACCACCTGGAGGATACAACTCACCCAATAAATTGCCTACTATCGTGTGCCACATCACATGTAAAATTATGTGCCACATGTCACCCTTGTAGTGGTGACATGTGTCACCCTTTCTCCTATGTTGACTTTGACCTTTGACCTAGTTTGACTGGAACTTTGAGTGCTCATAACTTTTGCATACAAATTATGTTTGAAGCAATTTTTGTGCTGTTAGAAAGCTATCGCCGAGCTCTATGCATTGATGACATTTTTTTAGAGCATTTGTGACATTTGAATTTTGAGCATTTCTAAACCATTATGGACCTCTATGGACATTACATATCCTCATGGACCTCTGTGAGAATTCATGGATCCTCCTCGATCACATTGCAAGTGACATGCTACCTCCCCAACAAGATTCAAGTGGAAATGTTACATCTACCAAGTTTTAGGTAATTACATTGCATATGAGAAAAATGTCATTACATCCTTACTTCTCTCATATTATATTAGAAGGTAATTATTTCCCTTAGAGACTATTATATATGGGATTATTCCTCCACCCTTGTAGAATATCACAAAGCACAATTATTTTCTATTGGAGAATAAGGCCATTACATCCTTACTTCTCCTATAATTTTTTAGAGATAAATTACATCTCATTGGAGAATAAGGATATTACCTCCTTACTTATCACAAAATATGTTATAGGGCCATTACATCCCTAAAACATATACATTAAAAAATATGTAGTTGTACACATGCTCTTCAAAACATCTCACATAGTTATGCTTAATGTGTTCATGGAATCATCAATAGATAATGACCATGAGGCATAATGACCTCCACACTTATAGAATGGTTAGTTTTAAGCCTCATGTAACACATTCATATTCAAAATATTCAACATTACCAATCATAAGAAACCAATGCCTTATAGATTCATCACATTTACATTCCTTCAACAAGACTATCGCATATCCATAGCATGTGTCACATTCAAATATTCATAAAATAATTAAAAATAATAGAAACCATGCCTTGAGGCATCACTTTCTCCATATACATATTAATAATAGAAACTATTCCTTGCAATATGTATCATCGTTGATACCCTTATTGATAAATAAAATTTTCCATAAGTCCTTGGTTCAATGCCATAAATCAAGTTGCTTTGAAGAGGACCTTTTCAAACAAATTCCACTAAATGTTCATTTCTTAAAACTTTTTGCAACTTGGAAGTTATATAAGTGTTTGCAACTTGAAATTTTTATTATCATGGTTATTCCTAAGGGGCTACACTTAGTGTCTACATTATTTTCTTTTTACATTTATATTTATGTACATGTTATTTTCCTTGTCTTACTTTCTTTATTATAGTATTGTTTTATTTATCTTCTGCATACATCATGCCATGAAATACGTAAGTGGATAAAGAGTTCATTCTATATATTAACAACACACCCAAAAAAAATTATTATTATTACATTTATGTTTCTCATGTTGGAAATATTGAGAGGGGGGTGAATCAGTATTTAGAGCAGTTAGTATTTTTGAACTTGTACTTCAATCAGATCATGTATTCAATTTATATCCAATCAACAATGAAGACTATCCAATGAACAATGAAGAATAGTATAATATATACACCATGCATAGTATATAAGAAGTAATCATGTATTATTTTTCAAAAGAAGTAATGACTTCCAAAGGTAGCTACAGATTCCAAATATAAAGGGAGGGATAAACCTCCAAAAGGAATATACAATCCTCCAATATCAAGAGAGGGTTGACCTCTCCATCCTTTCCCCTTCTTTCCACCCAAGAATATATGAGAGATAATAAAACTTTACATTAAATTATCACCATAAACCAACCATCACATAGAACCTGATAATTCTTCCTGAGACTTCTTCAACTTCTACAATTCTTCACTTCTTGGAATACTCTGATCCTGTATATAATATTACTCAATGTATTCTATGAATCTCCTCCAAGTTTCACTCAAATCCTCCCGGAAAAAGGAGTTTATAGAGAAAATAGTAGACCTTATTCAATTATGGTTTATTCAGGAGAGCAAAACTTGTACAGCATGCCCCAGACTCAATATTTAACATCGGATTCTGAAATTCATATACATGAAACTACAACCTGTATTATTTCCAATTCAACTAGTCTCACTTCATTTGGATTCTCTATGAAGACGTTATCAATGTTTTACCTGGAACACATGTTTATTACTAACTTCAGGACTAGTCAAAAACCCTATCTTCCACATAGTGTATCTCCAAAATTATAGTGAATAAAGAGATGAAATGTTTACCACGGGTACCTAGATATGTCTTCTCAATAGAATCTGAATTTCACCATTTGAATCGTTCTAGAAACAAATTTATATCACAAATGATAAGATGACCTATAAATAACATAACTTAGAACACATCACCAAAATACTTCATCCTCCCTTGAAATTCGGCCTTATTTACTTTAGATTTCCTCATAAATTCGACTTATATCTCATTTTTCATTAAAAAATGAATGTATAATGATATGTATTTATACCCTTTATGTCACTTCCTTTTAACATTAGGGCTGACATGTAGTTTCTGCTTCAATTCACATTGTCATCTTCAAAAATTCATTTTTCCTCAATCTTGAGGATACACGTGACGTGCCACATACCACCGAAAGAGGCATGACTTATATTATCCATCCATGGTTGTTGTATTTGCATGGGCAGTTTCCTTCATGTCTATCTACTTCGATCAACTATGGGGTCCAAAAGCCAATGGATAGGGTTGACATCAATGACTACAACCAATGACTATGGTTGACATCAATGACAACAACCAATCTTCCAACAATCTCCCCCTTTGTCATTAATGGCAACACTCAAGCTCCCCTTGTCATCATGATCCCAATTTATCTCCCTCTTTGACATCAATGGAAAAGGGTGGGGCTTCTCCCCCTGATTTCAATGGCATAAGGTGACCTTCTTCTTTGGGGTTTCTCCCCTTGAACATGTGGCACTCAATAATACTTCATCCTTATTTTTGGTCTTTGGGACTTTTTCTTCCTTGGAATTTTTTTGTGTGGCTTCTGTATTCTCTCTCTTCTTCATGTCTAGGATGTATATGTTGTTTGGTCTTCTTGTTGCAGTTGCAACCAAACTTCCTGAGTTTTTTTCTCTGATTTTACATTTTCAAGAGTCAAACGTAAGAGTGTATCCTTGATCACATATTTTGCTGACACTGAGGAGATTATGCTTCAGATCTTCAACCAATAGGACTTTTCTTGATTTTACATTTTCACTTCCAAGCTTTACAGATCCTTTTCCAAGTATTTTGGTAGATGAGTCATCTCTAAATGTAAAATTTCCACCATTTTTCTTCAAGATGACAAATTTGTTTTGATATTCGATCATATGAGATGAGCACCCACTGTTTATGAACCATTCATATTCTTGTTTTCATTCTTTAGCAACCAATGTTATTCAAAAAATTTCATTGTGTGAAATTTCTTTCCTTTTCCATGTTGTAGTTGGTATAGGAACATTTGGCATAGGATTATCTTCCTTCATCTCTCTGCAATCTCATGCTTTGTGACCAAGATTATTTCACTTGTAGCATACAATATTCTAATCCATTAATGGGTTAAATGGATTATAATTTATGTTGACAGGTCTGTGAACATTTCCATATCTACTATTTGCACCATTCGTGTATCTTGCGTAGTTATTCCTTTCATTGATTCTACAATTGATTGCCTTGTGTCCAAAATTTCCACAATTATAACAATGTCCAAGAAATAAATTTTGATACCTGGGATTAAGTGATCTTCTTTTTGGTGTGGTCCATCTAGGTTCATGATCTATTCTTATGTAGTTTTCTTCATAATGATTGCTTTCATACCTGATGGGAGAGGATCTTCTTGATGTCTCATTCTTTCTAAATTCTAGTCTTCTATCTTGTTGTTCAACTTGCTCTGGAGTGTTGGTTTCATGCTTTTCATCTTCCTTCTCTTTTTTTATTTTCTTCAAACTGTCATTGTATCCTACTCTCGTCTTATCTTTTGGAGATATTTGACTGCTAAGGATCTCATATAATTTTTTAGTTCTTTTTTAGAGCTTCTTCAACTTTTCTATTGTCAATAGTAGCTCCCCTTTTGTGTGATCCAATTCTTCTTTCAATTTCTCATAATCTTCTAATTGTTCCTTCAAACTATGAATGGTCTTTTCAAGCTTGTAATTTTCTTCTTCACAACTACTCAATTCACCTTTTTGTATTATGTTTGTGTTTCTAAGCTTTCTATTTTCAGTTTCAACATGCTTTAACATTTCAATATTCTCATCTTCTTGTTCACTCTCTACATTGTCTTTGTATCCCAAAAGGAATCAAGGTTGGTTTTTTTATCTGAATATTTTTCAGAAATGATTTCTTCTTCTTTAGAACTCTTGTGATCATCATCCTGGGTTTCTTGGGTTATAAAGAGGACTTATCCTCCATCATTATCTTCTTCATCACTCTCATATGAGGAGATGTCATAATCCTTGGAGTAGAAGCTCTTTTTATTGTTGAGACTTATCTTTTTATAGTATCATTTTTCAACAATATGTCCTATTCTACCACAGTTAAAGCATTTGAGAGGAGACTTATCTTTATATCTTCCAGTTCCCTTCTGGAGCCTTCTTACGGAATTTTTTATTTCTTCATCAAGGTCATTATCCTAATATTTTGTCTTATTTATGGCTTTAAAGGATGCTTCATTGTTTGGTTGGTCACTTTCTGTACATGTTCTCATTTCATATGCTATAAGAGACCCATGTAATTCATCCATTGTCATTTTGGTCAAGTCCCTAGTTTCTTCAATGGTGGACACCTTAACATCATACTTAAAGAGAAGTGATCTAAACACTTTTTTTACAACCAAGGATTCATTGAGCTCTTCAACTAATCCTCTGATAGCATTAAAAACTTCATCAACTCTAAAAACATAGGTTGCAATATCTTCATTTTCATCCATCTTCAAATTTTCAAATTCCACTCTATGTCATTGAAGCTTGACCTGCTTAACTTTTGGATCACCTTCACAGATACTCTTGAGTTTTTCCCATAACTTTTTAGTATTGTTGCATCCCATCACTTTTATAGAAATGGTTGGTGCCAATGCTCCTAGAATAACATGTTTGGATTTTGAATCACAACTCATAAGATTATTGTCATTTGGATTGGTTGGAGCATTCTTTGGAATTACATAGCCATTTACAACTAAGTACCAAATGCCTACTCCCAAAGTTGTTAGGTAAGTTTTCACTCTATCACTCCAGTATGCATAATTTATTCCATCAAATCGTTGAATCCCATTTGGAATGTTCTAATGGTCATCCATCTCTGCTTAAGATTTTCCTTCTAGTGGTTAAATTGTTTTGAAGGCAACCTGCTCTGATACTAATTGTTGGAAATACTGAGAGGGGGGTGAATCAGTGTTTAGAGAAATTAGTATTTTTGAACTTGTACTTCAATCAGATCATGTATTCAATTTATATCCAATCAACAATGAATACTATCTAATGAACAATAGAGAATAGTATAAGAGATACACCAATACACCATGGACAATATATAAGAAGTAGTCATGTATTATTGTTCAAAGGAAGTAATGACTTCCAAAGGTACCTAAAACTTCTAAATATAAAGGGAGGGATAAACCTCCAAAAGGAAGATACAATCCTCCAATATAAATACAGGGTTTACCTCTCCATCCTTGCCCCTTCCTTCCACCCAAGAATATATGAGAGATAATAAAACTTTACATTAAATTATCACCTTCAACCAACCATCACATAGAACCTGATAATGCTTCCTAAGACTTCTTCAACTTCTACAATTCTTCACTTCTCGGAATACTCTGATCCTGTATACAATATTACTCAATGTATTCTATGAATCTCCTCCAAGTTTCACTCCTTGAATCCTCCCAGAAAATGAGTTTATAGAGAAAATGGTAGACCTTGTTCAATTCTAGTTTATTCAAGAGAATGAAATTGTACATCATGCCCTACGCTCAATATTTAACATCAGATTTTGAAATTCATACATAGAACACTACATACCGTACTCTTTCCAATGCAATTGGTCTCAATTCAATTGGATTCTCTATGAAGAAGTTATGATTGTTGTTTTACTCGGAACACATGTTTATGACTAGCTTTAGGACTAGTCAAAAACCCTATCTTCCACAGAGTGTATCTCCAAAATTATAGTGAAATTATAGTGAATAAAGAGATGGATTTTTTACCATGAGTACCTAGATATGTATTCTCAATAGCCTCCGAATTTCACTATCTAAATCATTCTAGAAACAAATTTATAGAAAAAATGGTAGTATGACCTATAAATAGCATACTTTAGAACACATCACCAAAAGACTTCGCCCTCCCTTGAAATTCAACCTTCTTTACTTCAGATTTTCTCATAAATTTGACTTATATCTCCTTGTTCATTAATAAACTTGTGTGTGTTAAAAATGAATGTATAATGAGATGTATTTATACCCTTTATGTCACTTCCTTTTAACATTAGGACTGACATGTAGTTTCTTCTTCAATTCACATTGTCATCTTCAAAACGTCATTTCTCTTCAATCATGAGGATCCACGTGATGTGCCACATACCACTGGAAGTGGAATGAATTATATTATCCATCCATGGGTGTTGTATCTTCATGTGTAATTTCCTTCATGTCTATCTACTTCGATCAACTGTGGGGTCCAAAATCCAATGGCTAGGGTTGACATCAATGACTACAACCAATGACTATGGTTGACATCAATGACAACAACCAATATTCCAACAACTCAATCATATACCTTGATATCCCCTATCCTAGGGATAACTAAGGATATTATGTCTTGAGGCTGACAGGTCCTAGACATGGAGTACTGAGAGCCATATTGAATTGAGCTTGGTCCTAGAGGGCCCATCTTTTCTTCGGCACTTCCCATCTATCAGCAACAACAACATGTTGGAAACACTTACCACACTGAGGGGGGGTGAATGAGTGTGGGGATCTTTTTACACAGACTTCCCTCTTACACAAAACTCATTAGTTAGTATTCAACATTTACTCATTACTCATTGATGTCATTTATACCCAGTTATATGTGAACATATATCAACAACATACATCATAAATAAGTAATCACCATAAGGAACACAAGAACACAAGATGTATGTACAATATTCTTTTTATTACGGACTACAATTCTTGGGGTTTATCAACAACAATTGAATAGAGTACAACTCTACAAGAGCACCAGATCTATAATGCAAGACTCAGCTTACATCCTCAGCACCAACTGAGATGAGGCAACAATCCTCAAAAAATATCAATCTGCAACGGGTATGTGACCTGTCAGTAGTGCAACCCGCGTGTGTACACACCCTGGCTCACTACATTCCGCGTATGTACGTGCCCAGTATATACAACAACCTGCATATACCTTATGACCTATTAGGGTTAATCCTTTTCATCACATACTTAGATCCTCTGCAAACTGAAATCACATTCTCTTCTATCTTTCACTGTCCAAACTGACCACCAGCCAGTCACAATACATCCACTTTCCATAAATAGAAAGTTCTCCATTATTTTATCATTTAAATATTCCTCCTCGATTTTGTCACTTTACATTAATATTTAAATAATCATTCTTGATTTTTCACTTTACTTTATCATTAAAATAATGATTTCTTCTTTTCAAGCACTTTGACTTCTTTGACCATTTGGGGCTTCAAGTCAACACATGGGGTTTCTCCAACTTCGTAAGGCCATAACTCTCAAACCATGAGGAGTTATGTGACGTTCCACATACCACCGGAAATGGAATGTTAAGAATTATCCATATAGGATATTTTCACCAACAAAATCATTGATCTTCATCCCATTATTCCACTTACAAACATGGGTTCTCTCAACCACAACTCAACCACAAAGCGTATTCTCATGAGGGCTTTCACCATAAGGAGACCACTTTGGAGTTCATCCATTTGTACTTATTTTCAAGCGTGACAAGGAAATAATGAGTCATCTTTACATCAACCAAACTATGCATCATATATCAAAGATCCATCTTCATCGATTGGTTTCCATTGGACATCTATCATTCTCATCAAGGACAATACATATACATTGTACATCAATCATCAATAAATCAAGCCTATCAATCAATCCATTTGACATCAATCAATCATTTAATCACTTGACATCAATCCTTTGACACCAATCAATCAAACCATTGGCATCAATGACAAAATGATCCAACGCAACATCCATCCATCGTCCTGGTTCTGAAGCAACAGTGGGTCTTGCTCCATGAGGTAATGAGTCCAGGTATCATGGTATGTGTCACTCTGATTCTCAAAATATTTGAATATGTGCATTGAATTCTCTTTTGCTTCATGGCGTTTGTTTTGAAATTATTCCTTTTAACTTGTCCATACCTGAGAAGGATGACAGAGTGCCCTAGAAATTAGGTTCCCTTAGGAATGAGTTACCACTGGGTGGTTCTATGAAAGGTCATCATCCATTCCTTCCATACTTATCACTTTTCATCATTTTCCCTCTCATCTATCCCCTACATTGGTTCAGGCATTGGGTTTGCCAAGCTAGTAAGGGTTGTACCTTGCCTTGTGGAAAGAAGGGGCTAAAGGCCCAGAGGGTAAAAGTAGTTGGAAAAAGTTAAAATACAAGATCAAACCTTGACATTCTTCACCCAGGGATCCCTGAGAAATAAATAAAAGGCTTCTGAACAAGAAAAAGGGGGGGACCCATAAAATAAAATAAAACTCAAGACCTAGTTGGTGGATAGGGGGTCTCATCATGAGCCATCCTATTAGGTCCATGGGAATGTAACAATATGACACTACTATTCATCTGGTCACCACACCAGGGTAGTGGCTCTTGGTGGCATAGCCAAGATAAAGGGGGTCTCATCACGATCCAAGCTTCTCATCTCCGTGAAATGATTGTGAGTAAAGTTGTCACCACTGGTCACCACGCAGGGGCAGTTTCTTCCAGCTATTCTCTTGAAAGAAAAAACAATAAGAAAAAGAGAAAAAAGGCATTGAATGGGCTAGGAAAAAATTTCCTCCATGAAAAGGTGCAACTCACCCTCTACAGAGGCACCCACAAGTAAGATTTACATTTCCTTGTTATCGTTGCACCCCTTGCCCAAACATCCCCTATGCCATCTTCTAAATTTACATGACCTAGATTGTTCTTCACCTAGAAACACCCCACACATGGGGAGAATTAGCCCAATAGGACATCATGAGACCCTCTTCAAACCTAGATTTTTAAATAGCATAACGTCTTTGGGCATTTGTCTAGGAAAAGGGGGGTTTGATGCACATGTTTGGGTAACTAGATTATTATATGTGATTGGCATTGCTATGATCCCTATGACTTATGAGACCATGGAGGGAATACTTTTTGTTGCTACATAACCATGCCCAATGGAAAGGTACATATGGGGAGATGATTAGCTTGGACCTCCATAGGGATAAAATCACACCATATGGATGTTGAGACCCCAGCCAGGGGAAGAGAGATATCAGAGGCTTTCACCAAAGAAAAGGGAGGATGTTCCACCAGAGGCACTTTGGTAGGCCTGGACCCAAGGGGGTCTTTCCCTCCCACCATGATGTTGGCCCTTGAAATCCCCTGATGTCATCATTCTGAGCCTTGACATCATCCAGTTGGGGTTTTAGGCATGAGGACAACTTAGTTGGAATGTGTGGCAGTTTCTGAGGGGTTTTGAGCCCCAACGTTTCACTTTGGAGGCCTATTGTTCCAAGAGGGGGCCCAACGTCACCCTAGGAGGGGCATGCCGTCACCCTAAAAAGATAAATTTATGGTTTTTAATGTTAGTTTTATTTAAAACTGGATTTTTTTATGTAAACTTGCCATGTCGACCTTTTTTGACCTAAAATTTAATTAAAGGTCACTTGTATTGTATAAATAAGAGAAAAATATCTTATATTTTTCATCATATTTCACTCACACAAGTGTGAGGTATAAAATTCAGCCTCTTTTAAGGCTTATTGTATTAACTAAGTGGTGCGCAACTCTTGGAGGGAGCTTTTATTGGTGTATTTTTGCATTTTCATGGTAGAAAGTCTTCAACTAGGGTTTGTAACTAGATTATTCTTGGTGAAGTAAGTAGAAATCTGCAATCCTTCTTTCTTTTGAATGGTTATGATATATTTTACTTGTTCATTTATAAGATTATGTAATTGATAGTGTGAAACACTAGGAGAAAAGCACATGTTATTGTTCTTCTCTTAATAACTCTTAACCTACTTGATTTTCCTAGAAGACACCTCCCTTGAATGATATACTAGATCCCTACCTTAGTAGCACTCTAGTACTATTTCTTCATCAATATTTCATATTTTATTTCAATCTTGAACTAAAGAAGAAGGAAAAACACTAGGGCCTAGGGTTACCTACTTCCTAGCCAATTTTTCCTTCTAGGGTTTTGGATGATTGAGGCCTTAGGTTACTAACACCTCAACCATCCTCACTCTTGTATTTAGATCACTCATTATCATTTGTTTCCCCTAATAATTTTTGTTGCAATAATGACTCCATTTACCCTAAAGGCACTAGTTTATACCTTACAAGTGATTGATTGACTAGAGAAACCTTTAAACCATCTACTTCAAGATATTTACTAACCATTTATAAACTTAGATTAAACGAACTTACTAACTATATTGTTGTTTTTGAAAAATATATATACAACCATGTATGACAATAGTAAAAGCATCTTAAAAGCAAGTGTTAAAGCTGATTTTACATTGCCTTCATTGCTTCTGACAAATACTAGCATTTTGTCAATTTTAGGTTATCATTTTTTGTCATTATTGAAGATTTGTTGAGGCATAATTGTGAAGCTATCAATATATATACATTGTCATTATAAATATTTATGTTGCTTCATATTTTATATCAAATTATGCTTTTGTTCAAATTTTATGGTTTTATGAAGCAATAACATCAATTGGTACTTGCAAATAGTGTTTTTCTTTTTGTCTTATTCTGGGAAAGTACACTTAAGTAATAATTTTCTTCATCTTATTAAAACCTTTGTAACTTTTTTATCAGAGTGACCTGTGAGAGGGGTGGGACTTTCTTCATACTCTTACCTTAGCCTTCTCAAACTTCAAGGTCATCGGGGACGTCTCCCCTAGGGTACCACCCCTAAAGAGAAAGAGGTGCCTTATTTAGGTGACAGTGATAGTACAACCTCATGTTACGCCAATTTAGTGATCACTTGACTTTGTCTTTGGAAAAGTACAAATTGTGCGTTAACATTTTGGTGTCGTTGTCGGGGAACACTAAGTCATTTGTCCTCAAAGACGACACTTTTCAGTAAGCCTTTCCTCAAAATCATTTTACTTTACAAATATTACCTAGTGAATCCACTAAGGGTGACCCCCTCATCCCTTTGATAGTTTCAAGAAAATTATCTGGCGAATCCACAAACCTCGAGGAGGTATACCAACCCTCCCAAGTCCTTTAAAAGAAAACCTCCTCGAAATTATCCTATAGTAAAATAATTATTTGGAGGAAATATTCCTTTGAACACAATGTCTAGCACAGGAACTCAGACTATTAACCCAAGCCAAGCTAATAACCAGAGGCAATGTTCATCCAAGCTCTTCAAACCGTTAGACATGACAAGCATACCAGGATACCCTAGCCAAATGCCCCCTAAGTATGATAAATGGTTGTCTAAATTCACTAGTAATGATGTAGTCAGTGCCGAGGATCATATGAGTAATTTACGGGCCTTCTTTCATATTCATCCCATCAGTGATGATACTGAGGATCTAGCTATGAAATTTTTCTCTGCTACCCTCCATGATGGTGCCAGACGTTGGTACAATGGTATCCCCAATGACAGTATTAAAACCATGGATAGATTGGAGGAAATATTCCTCAAATGATGGATTGTCAAGGAAGACCCTAACATGTTGTTAATAAGGTTGAATAACCTCACAAAAAAAGAGAATGAAACTGTTAGACAATTCCATGATAAATTTGAAAATTTGATGCAGAAGTTCCTAGTGAGTCGTTATCCTTCTGATAGTTTCCTTCTCTTTATTTATACCAAAGCCTTTACATGATAGTTGGGATATATCCTCAGAGATAAATCCCCTAAAACAATCCAAGAAGCCCAAGAGGAAGCTACAAGGATTGAAGACAACCTACCATCATCTAGAGTCGAGCCTTTCTCTACCCCAAGGGTCAGAATGGATGCTAAACCTAAGATAGTCCACAATGTTGAACCTACCTCAGACATTAGCTCTAGCTTGAAAAAGCTACAACTGACTGTAGATTTCATGGTAAAAAACCAAGAACTAATGATGAATAGGTTTGTTAATCTAGAAATATCTCAGCAAAAAGCTCCTAGGGTTCCTTACAAAGGAAAATTTCAGAAAGGGAATCAAGTTTTTAGAACAAATAATGATCAAGAGGTCTATAATACTTTATCCCCTACAAACATAGTAGATGAAAACCCTTCGTTCTTACAGTGCAGAGAGTCACATTGGGAGCATGGGTGTCCTTTCAACAATGGTGATCGTGACCAAGTGAACATTGTTAACCATACCATTGAAAGTCCTCAATATTGCCTTAATGTCACACTTGAAGAACATAAAGAAGGAATAAAGGAAGAAGCCAAGAAGGCTAGGATGGAGGTGATAAATAACCTTGACCAAGAGTTGAGAGAAAAGTTGAAGAAGAAAGAATTCCAAGTTTACACTAGGAAAAAAAGAATGAACCAACCCCTCTCTATTGGTCCTGCAATTTCGCAGACAAGACCTCCACCTATGAACATACTTATTCCTAAAAATCCTCCCAAAACTGACAAAGTGGATTTGAACTTTGATTTTGAGGGTGCATTGGAAAAAATTCATGTGACCATTCCATTAAGGGAAGTCATCAAAATCCCATCTGTAAAATAAAGGTTTGAAAAAAATTTCAAAAGTTCAAATGAGCCAATGGACCCTCCTATCATGTTACAAGTAGATCACTTTAGGGTTCAATATGATGGACATATGCCTTTCTTCATGACCTTGTTGATTAATAAAAAATGCCTTAACAATTATATGCTTAATTCAGGGGCAAGTGATAACATGATGTCTTTGAAGGTCATGGAAAAATTAGGCCTAAAGGCCACACGAACTTACAGGAATGTGTGTGGTTTTGAATCTAGGGCCATACCCACTCATGGGGTAGTTGAGAATTTTTAGGTATTCCTTGGAAGATACCCCGAGAGATTAATCCACATGAATATTGTGGTAGTGGATGTCCCGGATGTATGGGGAATTCTATTGTCTAGGAAATGTTGGGAGGCACCTTAGAGATGGATCTAACTTACATTAATGTGCCTATGAATGGTGGAACAATACACCGCCTCCCAAATGTGCCAATGGCCAAGGTCCATGTGAAGGAAATTGATGATGATATTGAAACTAGTGAAACACATGAGTCAATCAAAGAATGTCTTCCTATATTTTCCCCTGATGATTTGCCTTTCGCTTCAGAGGAAAACTTTGATCAAATACAATGGCCAAATAAGGAAGAGTATCAAAAAATCCTAGACAAATACAAGGACAAAGAAGTTGGGACTATCAAATTTTTAAAGAAAGGAGAGGATGACATATTGATCAGACCATCCTAGCAGGAAGTCTTCACAGCAGAATCCCACCCTCCTCCCTCAAAACAATATACTAGATTTATACAAGAAACAACCAAATCTAAGACAAAGGATTACCAAGAGGGAGATACGGTCTGGATGTGGGATACAAAGAAGGGAGAGCCTACTAATGTCAAAGGGAGTGCACAATTTTGGTTTGGACCTTTCAGAGTTGGAATGAAGTCAGTCGATGATTTTTACTATCTATCCATGTTGGAAGGAAGAAGACGTCCATTACCAGTTAGTTGACACCTCCTCAAACCCCATCAAGGGGAAAAGACTTGAATTCACAAGTAAGTATAGGTAAGTAGGTAGGCATTTTGCATTCATTGTATATACCATCTACATTTCATGCTAGAGTAGTTGTATTTCCATTTGTATATATGATTGCTTACTTTTATTTCATTTTATCATATATGAGTCAGGGGTGATATCACCACCCCAAGAGATTACTGATCATTTTTGTTGAGATCTAGCAGGTCACAGGTCATACCAGAGATGATGAGGTTCTCATGCACTCTATGATGAGCACATGTCCCTGATTTGGAGCCATATGTTATCCCCTATCCTAGCGATAACTAAGGATATTATGTCTTGAGGCTCACGGGTCCTAGACATGGAGTACCGAGAGCCATATTGATTTGATATTGGCCCCGAAGGTCCCATCGTTTATGTAGCACTTCCCATATATCAGCACCAGTAGCATCCATACCATTGGTCTAGTTCTGAAGTAGTAGTGGGTTTTGTTCCATGAGGTAATAAGTCCAAGTATCATGGAATGTGTCACTCTGATTCTAAAAAAATTTGAATATGTGCATTGAATTCTCTTTTGATTTATGACGTTTTCTTAGAAATTATTCCTTTTAACTTGTCCATACCTGAGGGGGATGACAGACTACTCTAGAAAGTCATTTCCCTTAGGGATGAGTTGCCACTGGGTGGGTGTATGAAAGGTCATCATCCATTCCTTCCATACTTATCATTTTTCATCATTTTCCCTCTCATTTATCCCCTACATTGGTTCGGGCATTGGGTTTGCCAAGCTAGTAAGGGTTGTATCTTACCTTGTGGGAAGAAGAGGCTAAAGGCCCGGAGGGTAAAAGTATCTGGAAAAAGTTAAAAGCCAAGATCAAAAATTGAGATGCTTCACCCAGGGATCCCCAAGAAAGTAATAAAAGGCTTCTCAGCAAGAAAAAGGAGGGGACCCATATATAAAAAAAAAAAAACTCAAGATTTAGTTGGTGGATAGGGGGTCTCATCATGAGCCAGCCTATTAGGTCCATGGGCATGTAGCAGTATGACACTAATATTCGTCTGGTCACCACGCCAGGGTAGTGGCTCTTGGTGGCATAGCAAAGAGAAATGGGGTCTCATCACGAGCCAACCTTCTCATCTCCGTGAAATGCTTGTGGGTAACATTGTCACCACTGGTCACCACAACAGGGCAGTGTCCTCCAACTATTATCTTGAAAGAAAAATCAATAAGACAAATATAAAAAAGGCATTGAATGGGATAGGAAAAAATTTCATCCATGACAAGGTGCAACTCACCCTCTACAGAGGCACCCACAAGTAATACTTACATTTCCCTGTTATCATCGCACCCCTTGCCCAAACAACCCCTATGCCATCTCATGCATTTACATGACCTAGATTCGTCTTCATGTGGAAAAACCCAACACCTGAGGAGAATTATCCCAATAGGACATCTTGAGATCCTCTCCAAACCTATCTTGTTAAATAGCATAATGTCTTTGAGCATTTATCTGAGAAAAAGGGGGTTTGATGCACATGTTTGGGTAACTTGATTATTAGAAGTGATTGACATTGTTATAATCCCTGTGAATTATGAGCCCATGGAGGGAGTACTTTTTGTTTTTACAGGACCATACCCAACGGATAGGTACATATGAGGAGATGATTAGCTGGGACCTCCATAGGGATAAAATTCCACTAGATGGATGTTGAGACCCCAGCCAGGGGCAAAGAGATATTGGAGGCTTGCACTAGAAACAATGGAGGATGTTCCGCTGTTATAACCCTAAATTGCACCATCCATGCTTACCTGGAATCAGGCCAACTCATTTCCCTTCATTGCCAAAGCCATGTTGAACAGACTCTTCAAAAACCTCTTAAAACAAGCAACCCGTGCCCTAACCTATCACTGGGTGCGTTGGAACGCTTGCTGGCCTTCTACTGCATGCGTTGGAACGTTGTCTGGCCCACTACAGCCCGCGTTTACCTAACAAAGCAAAAAATCAGGAAATTTTCCGCCGGGACGAAAAGCTTTGGGTCAGTTAACTGGAACTCCCAGCCATGCATGGCCGAGAGTTCGTCTAAAACCCTAGCTCCTTCTAGCCTATAAAAGAAGGGGTAGGGGTACTATTCAAAGGAGGAAAATCATAGCAAAGAAACTCTGCCCAATTGACGAATCCGTTTTGTCCCAACCCTTTATCCTTTCCTCAAGCTTTAGGAGAATTCAAGCAAAGCAGTTGGAGGACAAAGAAGAGGAGGAGCCCAGGATCAGGATTGAGGAACGGTGTCCGGTCTCTATAATCATTGTAAGTTGATTCATCTTGAGATTAATAAAAAGATACCTTTCCCGTCCCAAATGCACAAGTCTTATGTGTTTCATTTGATTTATGTTTAATCTCTAATCCTCTAGTAGAAAAATAGCATGCATGCGTAGTTTTGTCTTGATTGCAGGATCGCTTTTTGGAAGGAGCAGCAGAAGCAACGGGATAAATCTCAACGGAGGATCTACACCAACCGTCGATAAAAAGGTTAGTTGGTTCTTCCCATGTTTGCATGTGAAAAAGGGTTTTAGATTTGGGGTAGAAGGTTAAAAGTAATTTCTTCAGGGTCATGATCTGCATGCAAGTTTAAGCCCTAGCTTGTTAGTCTGTAGGGTATAATTTCCCAACAACAGAATTGGTGACTCCACTGGGGATATTTTACTCTTAGGGTTTCCCCTATTCAAAGGAGGAAAATCATAGCAAAGAAACTCTGCCCAATTGCCGAATCCATTTTGTCCCAACCCTTTAGCCTTTCCTCAAGCTTTAGGAGAATTCAAGAAAAGCAGTTGGAGGACAAAGAAGAGGAGGAGCCCAGGATCAAGATCGAGGAACGATGGCCGATCTCTATAATCATTGTAAGTTGATTCATCTTGAGATTAATAAAAAGATACTTTTCCCGTCCCAAATGCACAAGTCTTATGTGTTTCATTTGATTTATGTTTAATCTATAATCCTCTAGTAGAACAATAGCATGCATGCATAGTTTTGTCTTGATTACAGGATCGTTTTTTTGAAGGAGTAGCAGAAGCAACGGGATAAAGCTCAACGGAGGATCTACACCAATCGTCGATAAAAAGGTTAGTTGGTTCTTCCCATGTTTGCATGTGAAAAAGGGTTTTAGATTTGGGGTAGAAGGTTAAAAGTAATTTCTTCAGGGTCATGATCTGCATGCAATTTTAAGCCCTAGCTTGTTAGTCCGTAGGGTATAATTTCCCAACAACAGAATTGGCGACTCCGCTGGGAATATTTTACTCTTAGGGTTTCCGGATTTCATTGAAGGTTTTTGGGTAGTTCAAAGAAGTAGA
The DNA here is from genome assembly GCA_009831015.1 of Picea engelmannii. Lineage (NCBI taxonomy): Eukaryota > Viridiplantae > Streptophyta > Pinopsida > Pinales > Pinaceae > Picea > Picea engelmannii. The sequence continues at coordinate 234,087 of ML788427.1, forward strand.
GTTTCAGTTTCTTTGTTTATTTGTTTTTTGTTAGGTCAAAGCTAGCAGGGAACCTGGTTATCAATACTAGGGGTACTATTCAAAGAATCTAGGGGCACTATTCAAAGAATCTAGGGGTACTATTCAAAGGAGGAAAATCATAGCAAAGAAACTCTGCCCAATTGTCGAATACGTTTTGTCCCAACCCTTTAGCCTTTCCTCAAGCTTTAGGAGAATTCAAGCAAAGCAGTTGGAGGACAAAGAAGAGGAGGAGCCCAGGATCAGGATTGAGGAACGGTGGCCTGTCTCTATAATCATTGTAAGTTGATTCATCTTGAGATTAATAAAAAGATACTTTTCCCGTCCCAAATGCACAAGTCTTATGTGTTTCATTTGATTTATGTTTAATCTATAATCCTCTAGTAGAACAATAGCATGCATGCGTAGTTTTGTCTTGATTGCAGGATCGCTTTTTGGAAGGATTAGCAGAAGCAACGGGATAAAGCTCAACGGAGGATCTACACCAATCGTCGATAAAAAGGTTAGTTGGTTCTTCCCATGTTTGCATGTGAAAAAGGGTTTTAGATTTGGGGTAGAAGGTTAAAAGTAATTTCTTCAGGGTCATGATCTACATGCAAGTTTAAGCCCTAGCTTGTTAGTCCGTAGGGTATAATTTCCCAACAACAGAATTGGTGACTCCGCTGGGGATATTTTACTCTTAGGGTTTCCGGATTTCATTGAAGGTTTTTGGGTAGTTCAAAGAAGTAGAGTTTCAGTTTCTTTGTTTATTTGTTTTCTGTTAGGTCAAAGCTAGCAGGGAACCTGGTTATCAATACCAGTTTTTCCTTCACTGTTGCTTGACATTTATTCTTGAGACACACAGAGGTACACGCGGCCTGCAGAAGGCCTACACGCGTGTAACCCATGCCCTAACCTTCTACAGCCCGCGTTTGAACGCTTGCTGTAGTGGTTTCAGTAGCGTGTAGAGCCCAGGAAGCTTAAGAGGCAGTCCCCTCTTCCCTGTCAGAGGTTTACCTTCTCAGGGGGATTTCTGGATCCTGTCTGGATCTTGATTGATTTACTGTCTTGCTTTCAGTCTGCCTCATTGTGTTGGTTGTTTTTTTCATTTATTTTCTTTTTTGAAAATATTTCTTTTCTGTTGAAGTAGAAGCATCCAAGCCTTTCAGAGACCCTGGTTGTCAATACCAGAGGCCTCTTTCAGGACTGGGCTACCTGTGTTTGATTTTTTCTTTGATTTTATACCTACACGTGGGTTGTTTCAGTTCTTCTCACGGGTACCCGCGTGCTGTTGTAGCTGAGCACACGTTTGAACGCGTGCTATCTCAGTGACAGTCGCGGGCCTGTCTGGTTGTCTTTCAGCCTGGGTGGGGCAGTCATCCCCTCCTATGGTGAGAAGTGTGCCTTTCAGGGTTTGGAGTCTAGGGTGCACAGTCAGTAAGTTAGGGCCTCATATCCTTAGCTCGTTGTTTTTTCTTACTTAATGTTTTGATAGGAAAGACAAAAGAAAAAATTTGTTGTTTTATGGTTTTTAGACAAGTGTTAGAATTGGTGCTTTCTGGATTGTTTTTTTGCATCTAGGCTCTGATTCTTTTGCGATCTGCGCTTTAAGCCAGAACTTTATTTTGTTTTCTTGGTTTTTTTGGCTTGTCGTCATTTTCCCTTTATTGCGTCATTTTGCAATTAAATAAAAAAAAATATCTTGTCTCATTTTCTTCTTGGTTTGAAGATTGTGTTGTTGCATCAGTAGCTAGGAAGAATTCTTTTTGCATAAGTTTTTGCAGTTCATTTAGAGTATAAGTAGATCACAGATCTGAGCGAAAGTCCTTTATATTTACTGCATGAGATCTTAGTAAATTTGAAAAGAAAAGAAGTCTTTCTTGTTGAAAAGTTGTTGGTTTTGCATTTTTGTAAAAGTTTTTGTTTCCAAGCATTTCTTGTTCATTTTGCTTTGAGTCTTTTTACACACCATCAGTTTCACTTTCATACCTTGCGACTTAAAAATCCCATTAAAAGAAACGCTAAATAAAATCAAGTAGACTTTTTGTTTGTAGGGTGCATGCACTAGCTCAGGACTAGGGCCTTGGAATAGGTTGGAGAGTAAATTCTCCAAGGCCACCCAAACTAAACATTGGAGTCTGTCAATAGGGAGTGTAGAAGTTCAGTTACGGAAAGTTATCTGGGACCCCCCTCTAACACAGGTGCTAAACACGAGGTCGCATAAGGAAAGGCAGCGGAGATAACCCCTCCAAAGCTGGACCGAACGTTGTGGAGAACACATATTGAGGATTTGTTAAGGGATTCCGTCGTTTTCATTTGCCACGGAGCTTCGTGGGTCTCGAATCTGTTCGAGGTCCTCAGTCGTCTTCCAGACCATTTTCTCTCGATACCCTTGACAGGTTTCGGGCTTGATACCCTACTCATTATGGTCTACCCGACTATCGACTGTACCTGCCTGGTGACTGTTCATGTGCTGGCAAACTAGTTGCCTATCTTTTCTAGGGACATACACAGGTGACTGCGGGGGTATACCGCGGTACCTAGGACAGACATCGGGCCACGCTTTGCAGAGTATACCTGGAGGGTGCTTCCATATTCGATTTTCACTTGCACCGGTAAGTTGCTCTAGTGTTGGTTGTTGTAACTGTTCTTCCAACTAGTTTAGTGCTTGCTTGATTTATCTTCTAGGGGCTTTCTTTTAGCGAGTGTTACTGTTTGTTCATGTAGAATACCTTAGCGTGTCGTGA
>ML788427.1:246598-266211 GCA_009831015.1 Picea engelmannii
TCAGGCCGAATCAGCTTCTGAGAGATGGATACTTTCTATGTATATCTTTCTGATTTCGAGATGTAGCTCCGCTGTGTATTGTTCGCGGCTACTCTTTATAGTTATTTGACATGGATCTACAGTGTATTTGATTGGTATCCATGCTTCTGATTTATCCCGAGCATGGGTATGCCCGCCTCGGTGAGACATTTGACATTTTTTGCAGATGGAACCTCCTGATTCCTGCTTCCTGGGCTCACTCATTCAGCATATCAGTACAGATTGGTAAAGAATTGGTAATCTATTTCGGCCATCAGATTCTCCTCTGACCTCACACATTAGGGGGCATATGTTATAACCCTAAATTGCACCATCCATGCTTACCTGGCATCAGGCCAACTCATTGCCCTTCATTGCCAAATCCATGCTGAACAGACTCTTCAAAAACCTCTTAAAACAAGCAACCCGCGCCCTAACCTATCACTGGGCACGTTGGAACACTTGCTGGCTATCTACTACACGCGTTGGAATGCTGTCTGGCCCACTACAACCCGCGTTTACCTAACAAAGCAAAAAATCAAGAAAGTTTCCACCGGGACGAAAAGATTTGGGTCAGTTAACTAGAACTCCCAGCCATGCATGGCCGAGATTTCGTCTAAAACCCTAGCTCCTTCTAGCCTATAAAAGAAGGGGTAGGGGTACTATTCAAAGGAGGAAAATCATAGCAAAGAAACTCTGCCCAATTGCCGAATCCGTTTTGTCCCAACCCTTTAGCCTTTCCTCAAGCTTTAGGAGAATCCCAACAACATCCGCCATAGGCACTTTGGCAGGCCTGGACCCAGGGGGTTCTTTCCCTCCCACCATGACGATGGCCCTTGAAATCCCCTGACATCGTCATTCTGAGACTTGACATCATCCACTTGGGGTTTTAGGCATGAGGACTGCTTGGTTGGCATGTGTGGCAGTTTCTGAGGGGTTTTGAGCCTTAACGTTTCACTTTGGAGGCCTAGCATTCCAAGAGGGGGCCCAACGTCACCCTAGGAGGGGCATGAAGTCACCCTAAAAAGATAAAATTGGGGTTTTTATTGTTAATTTTATGTAAAACTGGATTTTTTTATGTAAAATGGCCATGTCGGCCTTTTTTGACCTAAAATTTAATTAAAGGTCACTTGTATTGTATAAATAAGAGAAAAATATGTTATATTTTTCATCGTATTTCACTCACACAAGTGTGAGGTCTGGAATCCGACCTATTTTAAGGATTATTGGTTGAACTAAGTGGTGCACAACTCTTGGAGGGAGCTTTTATTGGTGTTTTTTTCATTTTCATGGTAGAAAGTCTTCAACTAGGGTTTGTGACTAGATTATTCTTGGTGAAGTAAGTATAAATTTACAATCCTTCTTTATTTTGAATGGTTATGGTATCTTTTACTTGTTCATTTATAAGATTATGAAATTGCTAGTGTGAAGCCCTAGGAGAAAATCACATGTTATTGTCTTTCTCTTATTAACTCTTCACCTACTTGATTTTGCTAGAAGAAACCTCCCTTGAAGGATATACTAGAACCCTACCTTAGTATAACTCCATTACTATTGCTTCATCAAGCTTTTAGATTTTATTTCAAGCCTAACCTAAAGAAGAAGGAAAATCGCTAGGGCCTAGGTTTACCTACTTCCTAGCAACTTTTTCCTTCTAGGGTTTTGGATGATTGAGGCCTTAGGTTACTAACACCTCAACCATCCTCCCTCTTGTCTTTAGGTCACCCATTATCATTTTTTTCCCTAAGAATTTTCGCTGCAATAGTGACTCCATTTACCCTAAAGGCACTAGTTCATACCTTACAAGTGATTGATTGACTAGAGAAACCTTTAAACTATCTACTTCAAGATTTTTACTAACCATTTCTAACCTTAGATTAGACTAACTTACTAAATATCTTGTCGTTGTTGCAAAATATAGCTACAACCATCTATGACAGCAGCAAAAGCATGTTAAAAGCAAGTGTTAAAGTTGAGTTTTCATTGCCTTCATTGCTTCTGAAAAATACTAGCATTTTGCCAATTTTAGGTTATCATTTTTGGTCATTATTGAATCTTTATTGAGGTATAATTGTGAAGCTTTCACTATATATACATTGTTTTTATAAATATTTGTGTTGCTTCATCTTTTATATCAACTTATGCTTTTGTTCAAAGTATATGGTTTTATGAAGCACTAACATCAATTGGTACTTGCAAATAGTGTTTTTCTTGTTGTCTTGTTCTGGGCAGGTGCACTTAAGTAATACTTTGCTTCATCTTATTAAAACCTTTTGAACTTTATGATCAGAGTCACCTGTGAGAGGGGTGGGACTTTCTTGATACTCTTACCTTATCCTTCTCAAACCCCCAGGTCATTGGGGAGGTCTCCCCTAAGGTACCACCCCTAAAGAAAAATAGGTGTCTTGTTTAGGTGACAGTGATAGAACAACCTCTTGTTACGCCAATTTAGTGATCACTTGCCTTTGGCTTTGGGAAAGTACAAATTGCACAATAACATACCTTATTTGGCATCATCATGTAGCATATTACTCAAGCATCATGGACACATTGCTAAGCATACGATAGATCTCAACCATAATAAAGGAATGAAGATAAAAGGAATGGATTAAAAAGATCACCATACATGGTCAAAATAGATTTCAATTGCCTTACTAATACAATAACAAGTGATGAACATCAACATAGTGAGGATGCCCTAATAACGGCTTGAACTGGCCCAAAGAAATTAATTAATTATGAAATAAGGTATTTTGTATATCCTATTCAAGAAAACAACAATGAAATCACTAAAGTAAACTTCGTATATAAATCCTTTAATGGAACAAGAAGACCCAAAGGGCATTCTCATCCAAACACATAAAAAATTGTATGTGCGTAGTTTTTCCCATTTCTATCTCTCACTCTAAGGATAATGTGATTTTTCATCACCCATTGATTTCATTTATTTATTTTCTTTCAATGTATATGATTAGTGATGTGATGTGATTAGTCGTTTAACATGGAAACGATGTAGTCACATCCACGGTGCCTAGTACTAGTTCAGTGAATAGTTTTGGCTACTCCCAATTCCCTTCCATAAGGTTTCATAGTAATGTCAGACTTATAAGTTAATATTATATTTGAATTTGTCGGCATTTTTTTGGTTTTTTTTTTTTGCAACTGTCGTCACCATTACTAAAGGAAACTTTGGAGTTGTCCATCATTTGATTCTTCAGGGCAGCCTATGATGAACTATAAAATGTGGATTGTTCACAATTGTGTCATAGTGAGAATGAATTATTGCATGAGACAAAGTTAGAGTAATTAGATATCAATGTTGATGGTTCAAATTATTATTGTAGGTAGAGCTTCAAAAGAGAGATAACCAATAAATTCAAAAGAGAGATAACCAAGAAATTACATGTATTTCATATAATTTTAGAAGGAATTATACTCAAGTCAATGCTAAAATGGTAAGTCTCTCAAGCCTTTTTTTGTTTCATTTGTATAAATGATTTATTTTCCTGGTTTAAAAAAGAGTTATGGGATCCAACTTTTTATAAATAAATCTTAATGGTAATATTTAAAAAAAAAAAAAACAATTATACATAATTATAAGCCATGCTGGATTAGATTTTTTTTATTACTTGCATATACTTAATTTAATAGTAATCAATATAAATATCTTATGTTTTCATTGACATGGTTTTAATAATGCTTGGATGCATGCATCGTGACACCTTAATATCAACATTGTTGCATTGCAAAAAAAAAATTGGTTTCACCGATTTAGCACACCTCGTAGGTGATCCCCCTACTTTTTTTATAATATTGTACTCTACAATTGCCTAACATGATTTGATGCTAGCTAGAAAATCATACACTCGGTTGTTTATGGTATTTTAATACCAGAAGTTTTTTTGTGGTTGTACAAGAGGCACTTTATCCAATGCAAATGTACATCAACATTGGATAGAATTTGTATACAAAATTAACAATAGGCATAATTAGATTAGTCAATTTCAAGGAAGAAATAGATTATAATTAATTTTTTTATTTTATGTATTCAAGGAAGAAATAGATTATAATTAATTTTTTTCTTTTATGTATACAGTTTTAACAATAGGCATAACCAGAATAGTCAATTTCAAGGATGAAATATATCATAATTAATAATTTTATTGCTTGTTCAAATCTTGTGATTATTTATGATCTCATGTGATGTTTTGGGTGGTAGCTCCATAGATGATTTTAGGGGCGAAATTCCGCACATGGGAAAAATATTAGGGTTTCAATTTTTGAAGGGGTGATTTTTCATTCACTTAGAGTTTAAAAAAATTAGAATATTTAGCACATATAATAAAATAAAAGATAGATATGGAAACTAATTCTTCCCCTAAAAAACAGTAAGAAAATTAGTGGCAAGAGAGTTTGCCCTCCCAATTTCATGAACAAATTGTCAATTCGCCCCAATTTTTTTAGAATCTAGATTTTTGGTGAATGCATAGCCCATATTTTCTAAACTAGAGCGTGTTTGGAGTTACTTCGCATGCATGTCCTCAAATTAGGGCTTTATGGAAACCAATTCACCCGCATCTCCTCGAATGAATCTTTTCGACATCGATTTTTCCCACAAATTTCATAGCTTTTTTAGAGGGAACGATTTTTCCCAATGCCCATCGATTTTGGGTTCCCCTGCATTTCCAATTTTGTTCCATAATCCATGGGCCATGTATTTCCTTTTATGTTTTATGGGAACGAGTGTTGAGGCTTTATAAATTATGGAAAATAGGCTTGACGACGGTTCAACAATGCATGATCTCAATTTTCAAGTCTGATTCTACACTCAATACTCAAATTTCGTCGAATCCCTGATCAAGAATGTAGAGGGACAAAACCACACACGCTTTTGTAGCTGTTAAATTCTTACATAATTTCAAAGGACATTTGTGAGCTAGTCCTGACTCCTAAGTTCAAATTTATTGTTACTTAGAGATGCTCAAGCTCTGTTGTGTTCTTCAAATCAGTCATAGGATACTAGGTAAAAACACCTCTCTAAGTGGGTCATCCCAAAATAAATTCAATATCGAAATTATTTTATTTTATTCACATCTTGAACAAATTCCTTTGTTAGAAAATCTGAGCTACTGTCTACTTTTCAACATTTGAGAATTAGTCTTTAAGAATATGAGACTTATTAATATTTATTTGTTTTTCCCTTTGCTTAAGACTCTAAGCTACTAGATTTTAAAACTTTTTAAACATGGTATCATACGGTATGGTAATTTAATAGTCCACAAGAGAGGCTCATTGCATGCATGGGATTGATAGCCTTGATTTTTGTTTTTATTGCAATGCTTGCATTTTGTTGGTTATACATGCAGTCCTTATCTTATCTTGGGTTCGACCTCAAACCTCAAACCTCGGACCTAATGGAAACCAAACCCCATTGGAACCACTTCAACCACAACATAATATGATACTTAAAATTGTTCCATGTCTTGGTTTCTTTTTCTCAAAAATATAAATCGTTGCTTTTAAAATTTGAACATGCTACATGTAGTTTTTTTTCAAGTCTTTGACTTCTTTTACATGGAAATCTGAGTTGCTACTTGATTTTAAAAATTTTGAGCACTTTCTCTCAATCAATAGTTCAGATCTTGCTCAATACTTAACAAGTTTTAGTTTGCTTAGAGTTTCCTTTGCTTAGAACTCCAAGTTGTCTTCTATGCTTAGATTTCCTTAGCATTGATATTGAAGAGTAGTTTTAGGCATTAGCATGTTACTTCAAAGGTTGGTAGACTTTGTATTTTTTTTTTCAATAGGCCTTTAGGTTCAATTTGATTTATATTTTTATGCGAAGTTTGCTTAGGGTTACAAATTCTCTATTGTGTGCACATTAATGTGTTTTACCCGTGTTTTTTCCATCCAATTGTACCCTCTTTCAACATCAACAATTATCTTCATCATTTGATATGGTTCTTGTAACAACCTATACCTCTCAATTTCCTCCACTTTGTTTCCCTTTATGTCTAATTGTTCCAATATTTCATCTTTGGATACCATTCTGTCATTTTTATCATAGGGTTTTGGAAAACCCTGATTCATTAAAGTTTGACTCCTCCAGTTTGGTAGGCTTCTTTTGGATGATATCATTGTACCTAAAATGACATTCTTTGTTCCCTCAAATATATAAATTTTAATGGTACTTAAGAGTATGAATATATAATTCATAGAAACCATAAAGTGTTGGTGAGGCAGCTTCCCTCGAGAGGCCTCTCTTTTTAGGTATGTCTCGTAGCCTCTGCTCTCTACTAGTTTTTGGATGAAATGTTTTTGAATCACTCACACCCAGAACCATATGCATTAAACAACAATCAAAAAATGGGTTTGATCTACAATAATAAAATTGGTTTGAGTTGAATCTAGAAGTGGGCCACATCTCCCATCAGCTATTACATAGAAGAGGTAACAAATAAGATTTGAGGGTCTTAAAATTGGGTGCGGGAATGAGAATGGGAATGGTGGGAATTGATTCAACATTTTTGGGTGCCCATGTGACTGTCATTGACCTTCCCCATGTCCTCCCCAAACTCCTTTTAAATGCAAATACCAATGAGGTTACCTCCTTCAAATGCATGGATATTCAAGGTATTCAACCTCCCAAGTGGATAATCTTCAAATGAATGCATGGGATCATGTCCAAATAATCCTTTTCTAGCGAAAAAATGCAATGAATGATGGACCATAACATGTAGTAACTAACTTCAATTCAATTTGCTAGCAAGAAATTCCCAACTTACTTCCTGAAAGAGGCGCTCTTAATAAACATAAACAATGTGCCTCCAAACAATGTGCATAAACTATGTACCATGAACCTGTGTGCCTAAAACCAACTGTTGTTTTTAAAATACATGGGTAACGTATGTTGGATGTTTGTATTTTAAACACCTTTAATCTCCCCAAATAGGTTTATCTTCCTGTTTGTGTAAAGAAATATTGTTGTCCAAGAAAGACAAAATATACTGCAAATCTTGAGCATTGGTAATGTCGTCTTCCCCCCCCTAAATAATCCATCAATTAAGCTCATTATTTTCTTTATCAGTCATATATTATTATTTTAATGTTCCAAAAACCTATTCCCTTTATACAAGTGTGCTATGCATGATTTCATATACAAAGTGTATAAGAAAAACCTATCCCTATAGGACCGCTTAAACACAATAGTGCCCAACACTTTATATATCTTAGTGGATACCATATTTAGAATAGTCATGTTTGGAATGCATTTCAAAGCATGCATGATCACCTTGAATATGGTTTTATTGTGGGATTTGGATTGAGTCATTTGAAGTTATCAAAATCAAAATGTATGACATACAAAAGATGATAATTCATAGATGATCATGATATTGTTACTATAGGTGGGAATGCCAATGTCAAATACAAAACAATGTAGAAAATAGAACTATGACAGAAGAATATGATATCTTGTCATTCCTCCTCCTCCATGGCATAACCAAAACCATCAAGGTATCATCAAGGTCACCACCATTGTTTCTAATCTCTCCTCCATCCTCTTCCTCTTTATCCAGTCTTAGATCTGCATCTGTTGTTGTGGAGGATGACCCCTCAAGAGGATCACCTTTTAATTTTTTCATTGTCTTGTGGTTTTCATTGGCCGTTTTTCATTTCCAGGAAAATGGTGCAACATTTCCTTTGCAACTAAATGGCAATATGGATCCCAACTACCATTGGGTGCTACTATAAATTATGATATTGCTGATGAATATGATGATATATTGTTTTCTATTTTTTTTGTGAATCTATTATGTTAAATTCATTATAGACCACTAGAATAAAATAGGATTACTGAAAACTAAAAACAAATATTAAACACTATGCTCTAACTCATATTCTGGGGATACTCATTATGCGTCTTTGTATCTTGCACTAGAAAACCTCTCAATATTTTGATCCATTGCTCTTTTAGTGTCTATCTTAGGTTTTTGTGGACTAGCTCTGGGACATGATTCTTTTGTGCTCATTGTCATGACTCTAATCCCACTCTAACTATACCAATTGTTGGTAACATATGTCATGGATTGAGTATATCCCTAGCTGAGTATGCCTTTGGGGATGTCTAAACCATGCCTATGCTGGCATGAGTTGTATATTGACAGTATGGAGGAACAATTGGTGTCAGTCTTTTATTTTTCAATATATTAAAGACCACAACATGGAAAAATACAAGTTCAAGGCATGCTTCTGAATAGGAGTTTGGTATAAAGCATTTACCAAAAGATTGAGGAATATTTGATCTCTTGTATTGGTATTCCCTAGTAGAGCACGAAAAGGGAAGGAAAGTATGGAGGAGTTGATTACCATATCCATTGCCAACAAGTTATTGAAAGGGTTTACTTTGAAGTTTGAGTAAACTGATTGTCTTGTTCTGCATATGTTCAAAGGGTCCCTAGTGTTAGCCTTTGCTTACCTAACTGCAAGACATTTACAGAGTTCAAAGCTTTTGTAAACATTCATTAGTTGTAGCTTCTTCCTTTGAAGATGGAATCATCTCTGAAAGTTTTCCTTTGTCAAAGGTTGAAAATTTCCATTCACAAATACTCTTATGAGGCCCTTTCTGCACTACTTTTAAGATACTATCCCTACATATTGATTATGGTTAACATACCCATTTCAATGACTTCTTTGCTACATGTTTTGTGGATTGAGTGGGTCATGAGAATCATGTTGACATGGTTTAGACCTTACCTGTTGAACAAAAATATACAGCAACCAAGATGAGGCAATTATAATATCAAGTTTTTCCTTTTCAGTTATATGCTAGATATGTTCCACAGTTAAATGCAACTTCTATGATATGCTTTTGAACAATAATTTCACTTCCATGATAGTTATGATAATAGAGAAATATCCTTTTTAGTTATGAATAGAAGTTGCTTAGTTGTCTTGATTGTTGTGTGCAACTTCATTTTAGAATGATAACTTTGTTTACTTATGGTACCTAAAATGATGTTGATCTGTTGAGGATGGTGAAGTTTGGAATTTCAGTGTGTGTGCTTTCAACTTACATCAATGATATAACTTACAAAACTTACATCAATGATATAACTTCCATATAGCTTGTCTTGGATATTTGGTTTGATAACACTATTGGAGGGTACATTACTGAGTTTTCCATTGTCAGAGTAGAATCGTATAGTCAAGTGGAGAGGTATTTCTTTAAAGGAACTAGAGGGAAGTTCCTACACTTATTGAAACTAGGGATTAATATGTTATTGCATGAGAAGAATATCCTAAAGATACAGTAAAGATAATGTTCAAGAATTCAGACAGCGACAATGACACAGAGGCTGGACACACGCGCAATGGGAGACCGTCCAGAGAGGTTCCTCTTGCGAACCTATTTAACAAAAATTACGAAGACGAGGGATTCTATAGTGAAGAAGAGGAAGATCTAACAAACGAAGAGAATTCAGAATCCGCAAGAACAGAGGAAGTACAGACCGAGGAACTTCACCAAGGAGAGCCAGAAACTTCAGGAACTACGCCTACTATTGAAGTAAGTACTATTACTCCTCATGTTGTTTTAGCATCATTAAGTAACCAGAGTAAACAGAGTATTCAGAACAGTCAGAGTACTGTTACTAGTAGTTTAGTACATACTCGGTCAAGAAACCAAGGAATATCTATGGTAGATGAAATGAGGTTACCCCTCTTCAGAGGAGATGGATCTAAAGATCCTAACCAGCACTGGTTCTTATGCGAAGTTGTATGGAGCATCAAGAAAGTCATTGACGAAGCTATTAAGAGAATTCAATTTAGTACTACCTTAAGGGATCACGCTCTGAACTAGTATATGAAGTTTGCTTCAGGACATGGACATCCTAAATCGTTGAATGACATTAAGACTGCATTGAGTGCAGAATTCAAGAAATCTAAGTCAGAGTCACGGTGCATTACAGAGATGAAAGAAATCAAGCAGAAGGTAACTGAGCCTGTTTGGGAGTTTGATCATAGGTTTAAGAATCTAATAGGTCGGTTGAGTTTTCAGATTCCAGATGAACAGAACAAAGAATGGTCCATTGCTTCTCTCTTGCCACATATCAGAGTTCCTCTGATGCAACAAAAAGTCATTTCGCAGGCTGAAGCATTGGAGATTGAAACTAGAAGCAACCCCTATAGGAGAAGCCAACCCAGGTATGAGCCAAATCTTGAATCAGTTAACCAGTTTATCTTTACAGGTCGAAGATATGAAGAAATATAAAGGAAAAGAGAAAAGAGAAGATATCTGGTGTATCAGATGTAAATCGGAGGGCCATGACAAAGAGAATTTCCCCCTATTTCATGAATACCTGGCCTCTAGAGCACCTATTCCTTTGAATCAGGCCATTGTACCTTGGTGCGAGGTATGTAGAACTAGACATCACCCTGGTGAATGCTATTATATGAAAAAATATGTCTAGACACCTACCAATATTTACTGCACATTCAGCAAGTTTGTGGGACATGATGAGAAGGATTGTAGGGCTTATGACCTCATTCATGAAAGATCAAGGGATACATATAGGATTCAAGGAGAAACACAACAAGAAGGAAATGTTGCACAGTTCAATTCCCCAGGTAGAGGAAACTTCAACCCTCATGGTGGATTCAGGGGAAGAGGACGAGGTGGAGGCATGGGTCGAGGTAGAGATCAGATTATTTGTTATAACTGTGCACAGCCAGGACATTTGGCAAGGGATTGTCAAAACCCTTGTACCACTTGTAACTATTGTAACTCCTTTGACCATGTCATTGAATATTGTTTGGTGTTGTTAGCCAAACTCCAGAAGAGACGGGGAGGAAACTAGCAAGTCCAATTGATATCAGCAGAACCTCGTGGTGAAGAACCTAGAGTCATTATTATTACTAGAGGAGGTGTTGTTATGGGAGAAGACAGAGTGACTCTAGGAAAGACTGCAGAAGGATCAGGGATCAGAAGAGCTACAGAGAAGGCACAGTTGTTTGATCCAATGAGAGAGTGGCATACTTTTGAAGAGGCAAGGAAATAATTTGTAGAAGGACAAGCTTATTCATCTAAGGCACAACCGAAATTAAGGGAATGTGGAATGCCTCTAGCATTCGTTCAGTCTGCCTCTCCCAGGAAAATAAAAGAGGTAAGAAATCTTATGGAATTCTTATGTACTTGCATTAATTTGATTAAGGATGATAAAGTTGTACAAGAGATACAATACTTGATAAGACAGTACAAGATAGGAAAGGTATATCCTCTGCTGAATAAAGAAGTACATCAAGTATCTAGGAAGAGAAGTACAAACAAGGAATTACACCTTAGTGCTCAGATTGGAGACTATGATGTGGACTATGTAGTCCTCGACTTGGGATCAGAAGTCAATGTGATGACGAAGAAGACTTGGGAATTGATGGGAAAACCTAGATTGATTTATTCCCCTATCAGACTCAAAATGGCTAATCATCACGCGGTGAGCCCCTTTGGAAGACTAGATCATGTTCCTATAGACATTGATGGGATAAGGACATTTGTAGATTTTAAAGTGATTGAAATTGTTGATGATAATTGTCCCTATCCTTCACTGTTAGAAATTGATTGGGCTTTCAACAATTCGATTGTTGTTGACCTAAATAAGAGAATAATGACATTTTAGGGTAATGGCCTTAAAGTCATCACACCTCTAGACCCAGATGAAGGTTGCAGATACACAGAACCTATCAGGGAAGAAGACCACGCGTATGAGCTAGAGAACATCTACAAGCTGACAACAAGACAATAGGATTACATTAATCCTATAACAGACGCAAATCTCAGCTGGCGAAGTGAAAGTGCATGTTCATCATATTCAGAAGAGGCATTAGAAAATTGACAGAACATGATGTATGAAGTCTCCACACGATGATGTTCCAGACTGACCAGAGCAGTCCGCTGGATTGGCACAGAAGTAAGAAATCTTCCAACATTTGATGGTTTGAATCACCAAGATACATTTCTAGCTGAATTTGAGAAAATGGTACCAGTACAACAGAGGATGTTGGAATTGGATGAGGCATTGAAGGCCACACCAGCTAGATGGTGGGGAGAAAATAAGAGGAACATCGCGGAGTGGACACAATGTCACACCTTATTAACAATGCGCTTTTCAGACCAAGTTGAAGGATGTGAAGTTCGTTACACAGGCCAGAGTTGTCCTAAGGACCACATGTGAAGTGGTGAGGAGGCCTGGGGAAACATTACTAAAGAACAGTGGGTGCATAAGTTCATTAACACCTTGGATACTACGCCTATCAACTGGCATCTTCAAGCTGAACTACCCCTCATCACTACAGGTTGGTATGGAATGATTCAAAACTTTATAGCTACATTTTTATTTGAGAGTCAGTACCATACAGTAGATCATGCTTTACAAACTATGAGACAAAAGGTCTTTGAGGAGGCACCTAACCTCCCTTTTACCCAAGAAGGAGATGAATGGATTGCGCCTCTTCAGCAGTTACAGGATTGCTACAATATTAATGTTGATGAGAATGATGACCCTAGAGATGTAAACATTTCATAAACAGAAGGTCACAGAGACATAGAAGGACCAACAATTGAACTACCTTTTATTGGACATCCCATTAAAATTAAGAAAGTTAATATTGGAACAAAAAAACACCTAAATTAGCAAATGTAGGAGACTATTGGGATGATGATACTTTTAGAAATATAACAAAACTATTGCATGAATATCAGGACTTGTTTCCAACAAAGTTCACAGAGATGAAGAGCATTAAAGGGCCCATGGAAGAAATGAAGACCCCCTTGAGACCAAATGCAAGACCTATCAAACAGAGACCTTACAGACTGAATCCCAAATATAAGCAGAAAGTTAGGATTGAATTGGATAGAATGTTGAAAGCAAGAATCATAGAACCTGTTGAAGAATCTAAATGGATTAGCCCTATGGTGGTCCAAGATAAGAAGACATGAGAAATCAGAATTTGTGTAGATCTAAGAAAGTTGAATGATTCATGCCTACATGATCCATTCCCTACACCCTTTACCGATGAAGTTCTAGATAATGTAGGAGGATAGGAGGTCTATTCATTCACAAATGGATTTCCAGGGTATCATCAGATCAGGATTGCTAAGGAAGATCGACATAAGACCACATTCACAACAGAATGGGGTTCGTTCCAGTACATTGTAATTCCCTTTGGGTTGAAGAATGCACCAACCATCTTTTCCAGGGTGGTGGTCGAAGCATTTAGGGACTCTCTACACAAGTTCTTGGAAACATATTTTGATGATTGGACTGTTTTTATCCTACTGAAAGACTATATTGAATATTTAAGATTGATGTTAGATAAGTGCAGGCAATGTCAAATTGACCTGAATTTGAAAAAATGTATTTTATTTTCACCCTTTGGAGTGTTTCTTGTACACATTGTGTGTAAGCAGGGGTTGCTGGTGGATCCTTCCAAGATTTTCATCATTGTTGATCTACCTCCTCCCACTTCAATTAGACAACTACACATTGCATTGGGGCACACTGGATACTACAGGAAGTTCATTAAGGGTTATGCACATATAACAACACCTATGGAGAAGCTCTTAAAGAAAGATAGCAATTTCCAATGGACAGAAGAATTCTAGCAGAGCTTCGACACACTAAAACAGAAAATGGTTACTACACCAATCTTGATTTTTCCAGATTGCAGTAAGGAGTTCAATGTTCATGTCGATGCTTCGTCCATTGCATTAGGAGAAGTTTTAGCATAGTCAGGTGCAGGAGACATTGACCACCCCATATCCTTTTCTACCAGGAAGCTTTCTACAGTTGAGAGGAACTACACTATGACTAAAAGAGAAGGCTTGGCTATGGTATATGCACTGCAGAATTTTAGACACTATTTGTTGGGAAGACATTTTAAAATGTTCACTGATCATTTTGCATTAAAATACTTAGTCAACAAGCTAGTGTTGGGGGGAAGAATATCCATATGGCTACAATTATTCCAGGAGTATGATTTTGAAATTGTGGTCAACACTGGAAGAATGAATAAAGGACCTGATCACTTATCTAGGTTGGAACATGGAGAGGAACCTACCAGTTTGGAGGATACACTACCAGATGCACAGTTGTTGGCCATCATGAAATTTGATGATCACTTTGTCGATATAGTTCAGTTCATGTCCACGGGAATGGCACCTCATGAACATACAGTTATGTGGAAGAAACAGTTGGTAGTCCGTGCTGCATATTTTTAACTCATAGTTGGACAGTTGTATAAGATGGGACTGGATGAGATCTTGAGGAGATGTGTTATGGAGGAAGAAATACCATTGATTCTTGCAGAAGCGCATGAAGGCATCATAGGAGGACACTATGCAGGGAAAGAAACAACGCAGAAGGTTCTCAGAGCTGGCCTCTGGTGGCCTACTTTACATAAGGATGCTAAGGAATACTACAGAGCTTGCGATGTATGTCAAAGAGTAGGAAAGCCTTATCGAAGGGACGAGATTCCTTTAGCACCGCAATTAACATTAAAATTATTCAAAAAATGGGCCATTGACTTTGTGGGACCTATTAACCCACCACGAAGGTGCACAAGAGCTCGATACATTATCACTATGACGAAGTATTTAACTAGATGGGTAGAATAAAGAGAAGTTAAAGATTGTAGTGCAACTATAGTTGTGCAGTTCATCTTTGAGGATATTATAACCAGGTTTGGATGCCCGAAGATCCTCATGAGTGATCAAGGCACACATTTCATCAACAAAAATATTGAAGCCTTGACTCAGGAATTTGAATTTCATCATCAGAAGAGCACTCCATACCACTCGCAAGCGAATGGTACAGTCGAAGCTTTCAATAATATCTTGGAGACAATGTTGACCAATATTTGTAGTGTTAACAGAGATGAATGGGATTTAAGAATTTCAATAGTATTATGGGCCTACATAACTACTTGCAAGAATTTAACAACGCAGACTCCATTTAAGTTGGTATATGGCTTGGAAGCAGTGGTACCTATGGAATACTTGGTTCCTAGATTATGAATTGCATCATTTTCAGGTATGGATGACACTAGTGTTGTTTAAGACAGTCTTGCGCAGTTGCTAGAATTGGAAGAAGATAGGTTTATTGCAGGATTTCATCAGCAAGTACAGAAAGAAAGAGAAAAGGCTTATCACAACAGACATATCAAGAGGAGGGCATTCAAGCAGGGATATTTGGTATTGTTATATGATAGCAAGTTCATGAAGCATCCAGGGAAGTTCAAAACACATTGGCTTGGACCATTTGAGGTTTCCTATGTTACAAAAGCAGGAGCGCTGCAGTTGAATACCCTTAATGGAGAATGGAAGGAAGGTTTGGTAAATGGTAGCCGGTTGAAATTGTATTATGAAAACTCGTTCCCTCGCAGCTCTCAGTAAAAGAAAAGGAAGAAGGGTCTAGGTACCAGGTGCAGTTGAAACTAGGTACCAGACACAAAAAATATAGTATGGACAAGAAAGGGAGGGATCGAGCAGAAATCACAGGTTTCTTTGCGCATTATGAATTCGAAGTAAAACAGAAGGTTCAGTCTTGCAGTGGCTCGGGATGAGTCACTTGTGACTGTTGGGGGCTTGTTGGCCCTTGGTTATGTAAAGAAGTGAATATTAAGGAAAAAGGGTGAAGTACGAACTGCGTGGAAGGTACATAAATCGAGGAAGGGTCGAAGTGGGTAAAGAAGCAGAAAAGAAGGAGTGAAGTGAAGGAAAAGCTAGCCATTGGAAAATAAGATCAAGGAAGATAAAGGATCGAAGAAGAAGGATCATGGACAACTTATCAAGTGGAAAAAGACATCAACAAGTGTTGTGGAGCACCTCATGGAGAAGAAGGAAAGATAGGTTGGCGAAGCCCTTAAAGCACAGGTCAAGTAACCTAGGGTTTTGGATCTAGGGTTTTGACATCTATAATTTTCCATGTAATGTATAAATAAAGGTCTAAAAGACCTTGGAGGGTTCGTTCTAAGTGGGTTGGTTGATACTATGATTGTTGTTTTTCATTGTTGATTATTTTTGTTGAGAGCAGTATTGAGACTGTATTGTAAGATCTTCAACTGGGTGTGAAGATCAACCCTGTAGCTGGGTGCGCAGGGAGGGAAGAGAGAGAGAGAGAGAAAGAGAGAGAGAGAGATCTACAGCTAAGTGCTCAGATAGAACTATATATTTCCATCTAATATATCAAGAAACATAGTTCTGTGGACATATCCCTAGGGAGAGGGTGAACCACATATATCTTGTTGTTCTTTTTGTTTGATGTTGTGTTATTTGTCATCTGATATATTGTTATTTCATCATTGTGTTAGATCGGAAATATAACTTGTGAAGTAGGCTTAAGAGGGATAAAGATTAAATATATTGTTGAGTGTTGTTGTCTTGGATCCACTTTGCATTTCCTCTGGTTGTAGACACCTCTTTCCTGCAATGCCCTATCGCTACTTTGAGTGAGATTGCATCTGCTTCGCAGGTGTTGCCAAAAGGGGCAGTAGTTAGGGTTTGTTGGTGCGTTGTTAGAGTTGAACCCCGAGTCTTCCCATGTGCCAACACATCTCCTATTTATAATGAAAGGATGATGTTCTAATTTTAATTCAGATCCTAATCAATTCCTCAACAAACTCCTAAGATCTCTCATATCCCAATCCCTCATTACACCTAATCATTGGTTCAAGATATCTTTGTTTCACAAGATCTTCATACAATTCCATTTAAATTTCCTAAACTTAATTACAATCTAGGATAATAAAAGAAATTAAATTAAGGGAACCCACTCCCTTTAGTAAAGTTTGTAAAGACCTCTCAGTCTTCTTCCCAAATAAATTTTTGATGAGATTTCTCCTGCATCATACTTCCAAGGAATAAAATGTTGCATGATCTCATGATCATGATTTGATGTTGAACTCATCCTGGATTCCATATTCTATGCTTCCAATTTCCATTCTCTATACTTGCACATTCAACAAACTTATTACAAAAAAACAAATCTTGAGAACAATCCTTGAGTTCATTCTTAAATTGCAATACACATTGATCTTCTTTTTGGGTGTACATTTCTGTCACATGTACTTCCTCTTGTACTTGTTTTCCTTCACTTGCAATTTTCTGATCATAATCATCAATCTGATTACTGTCCCAAATAATAATTCTTGGTTCTGCATAAGCCTCTGCATGACTTTCCAAAGCATAATTATGTTATGTCCTTCCTTGAAAAGTGCCAACATAAATTTCTTCATGAATGTCTTCATCAGTCAGCCTCCTTCTTTTCCTTTTTGTATGAGATAACAATATCTCTTCTTTCACTAGATTGAGCTTGTCCAATATGCAAATTTACCATGTGGATCTGAAGAATGACCTCCCAAGAAAATATGGAAGATGTTAGAGAAGTTATTTTCCTCCAAGGACCTGAATGATAAAGTGCTCCAAAAACATAAATCTTGCTTGAAGATGCTAAAAGAGGAGTGTGGGGCAGGTTATATCAAAAACTGAAGTTTTTTATAAGTCTGCTTGCTAGAATAAGAGGTAAATTTGATGCAAATGATGTTATTGCCACACTATTGAAGAGCATGCCACCAATCTATGGTAATTTAATATTTACACTTTGGGATCGATCGTCCTTGACATTAGATGCAACAATAACAAACCTCCTTGAAGAGGAAAGGAGGATGGAGAATAATGACAAATTGGAAGTGGCACAACACAAAATAACTATTTGCAAGGAAGAAGAAATCTAGATGAAACAAAGCCAATAATAGTTCAAACTATAGTTAAAGTTGTGATACAAAAAGAAGGAAATGGAAATGCTTCCATTGTGGGAAGTAGATCCATAATGCATGAAATTGTGCCCTTGCTAAATAATAATCATGAATCTAATGTTAAAATAAACATTGCAGTCGGCACTAACAACAATAGGCTATTTTAAGCAATCAAATGGATAAATAAAAAGGTTACCTAAAAGAGGAGTCTTAAATTTTAATTATTCCTCCATCTGAGTATTAGGTGCAAGAGGCATATAAGTGGTGGTCGAAGAAGGTTCCACCTAGTTGAATCAATGATTTTAGTCGGGCAACAGTTTTTTCTTTTCACGACAAAATAGATGGAGATTCAACCTTCCAATAAGATCGTAAATGGAAGTCCATATGTACCCATAAAAAATTATTAAGGAGTTTAGAGTGTACCAATACATCGTAGAGTCGAGGGAGCCATCCATCAAAATATATATCAACTAGGTCAGGCCTATATAAACCCAAGCCTAATATTTGCAAATAGGCACCACAACATATGTTGGAACATTATTTGCAACAATGATTATGAGGAGATACACTACATAGATGGGTATTATTTGATTCAGGTTTTTTTTCTTTATATCAACAAGTAGCCTATGAAGCATTTATATCTACTCAACTATAATAATAATAATTTGTGGTGTACTGTATAATAGATCTTCATAAGCTGGGAAAGAAACATTCAATCTGGCCAAAGGTATGAAAATTTGATCTATGCCCCAAGATATCTTTATTATCATGGTCTATAACCTTGAAAATAAACATAACATCAGACAACATTTATAAACAAGGTCTTATGAGAGCATCTCAATGTGTGATGTGCCTAAGGGAATCAGAATCCCTAGACCATCTATTTGTTAGCTACTCTTTTGCCAATACTGGGAATGAGTATAGTGAAAAGGGTGAGATGAAATAGCCTCCATCACCATGACATGGGATATGATACTCCATATGTGGCCTAAAGGTAATTTTAAATCAAAATTAAGTACTAGATTGTGGGGCAATTCTCCTAGGCATGATAACATGGAACATTTGGATAGAGAGAAATATGATAATATTCCAAGGGGTTGAAATATTTCTTTCAAATCCAAGAAAATATCACAAGAAATATCAGTGAAACCATTACTTCTAAAAAGTGATCAAAAGAAGACCTTAAGACAACCTCAGAGGATAGGCACAAACTCAAGCTCTAGCAAATTGAAATCTCTAATCTTAATTAGTCTGTGTTTTCTGCAAAAATAAGGCTCAAATATGTAGCCATATATCTCTAACCATAAGAAATTTTACAAAACTGAGAGAGTTTTTTGTTCTTTGGTATGTTTTTAACAAAAACCTCCTCGAATTTTCAAAACTACTTTCCCATTTGTTCAAACTATTCTCTGCAAAAATATGTCTAAAATAGGACTTTGCACAATCAAAAAAATAGGCTATGAATATGTGAATGTATATCTCATGATGTAATACCTATGTAAAATATGAAGTAGGTTATTGTACTTCGACATCTAAGGAACACAAACCTCCTCCAGTTTCTCAATTTTCATCTTTCATTGGCCACAAATGGTTCGGAAAAAAAATGACTAAACATGACATTTCTAGAAAATGTGCCTTCAAAGATTCTCCAAGTGACATGTTTTGAGTAGATTGCTCTTGTTGTGCCAAAAGTGAGTTTCTTGGACTCTCTGAGTATGCTTGGATGGTGTTGATGGTGTACTTTGGCTAGTAGGCTGACTAGCAGAAGACAAAAAGACATTTGAATGAAT
>ML788427.1:272376-283425 GCA_009831015.1 Picea engelmannii
ATTTTTCAGCATAGTGGATAGGGATCTTAGATTTTCTTGGAGGCATTATTCTAGTAGCCTTGACAATAGTTTTAGATTCCTTGTATCTATTTGCATTGAGACTATTTCTGACACTTTCCTCAGTGAGGTATTTATGAAGCTGACTACTCTTTATTTAACCGATTCTAAGCAATTTCTGGCCAAATAATAAGCACCTCTACTTTTGTGACAAATTTAGTAACTGTTATCGCTCAGTTTGTAGTCTAGGTCAAGTAGCTGGAAGGTAAAGATCAAACTGGCATAACAGGAGCTTCCCCACCCACTGTCACCTCGATGGGGGGCTCTTTCTATTTAGGGTGGCTAAACCCAAGGGAGACGTCCCTAGTAATCTGGGGTTCTGAAGGACAAAGGTTCTAAAGGATCAGGATGAGTTTTCCCTTCACAGATTACTGCCAAGAGGATAGTCAAGAAGAAGATAAACCACAGTAGAAACACTTGTTTGCGAGACAAGGCAATAATAAAACTAATACATGAAAATAGTGGTTAATGCTTCAATTGTCAATGACTATCAATATGTAATACACATGAGCATAAATAATAGTAATTATTGACGAAGTCGATGATTGCAATAAAGGCTATGGCTTATAATATTACTTCTTAAATAAATCAAAATGTTATAGCATCAATATAGATAATCAACCCTTGAATTAACACAACACTTTAGATATCACTAAATGCTCACATATGACAAACTTGTTGTGTCACTATACTAGAGGTGACGTCAGCCTAGTTCTAGGGTTAGTTGGATAGGCAAAGAGGTGGACGTTTTGCAAACTAGCCAATGAAAATAATCAACACTTCAATGTCTATTGCTAGATGACTAAGCCACAATGTTTTATATCAAGCAAGAGCTAAAAGGAGGCATGACGTCATCACAGATTAGGGTTAGTAAGACGTTAGGGTGAGTTAGGGATTGAAATTTGAAGAGTTGAAAAGGTTTGTTTTGACACAAGAGACTCAACGTTAGAGTTCTATACTAGTGCCTTAGGGTATAATGGAGTCAAGGAGCAAGGCTAAAGTCTCAGGAAGATCTAAATTTAAGGACAAGAGAGTTAGGCTTTCTAGTGATGCAATGGTTGTTATCCATAAATTTGGTTGTCATGATGATGTAATAATGATGGAGAAATTAGGCTCTTCACTAGAACATTTTCCTGAGAAAAGTTACCTTTGTCTCTTTCCAGAAATCATATTTTTAAGGGAGGTTCGCAGGCTACCTATATATTTGCCTGTGAGAATGCATGATTCTCGCAGGCTACAGTAAGATGGGGTGCGAGAAGTTCGCACTGTACCTAACTATCAGGGTGCGAACATCTTCTAAAGGAAGGAAAAAGATAAAATCTCGAACCTTCTAGAAGGGAATCTTCTAGAATGATGAGTTGGCATTCAAATGGTTATCTAAGTACTGGTTTTCCTGATATCTTAGAATCATTCCTATCCTAGTAACTAATCCATTCTCTCTTATAAATAGAGGGGAATGCTCATGGAAAAGTTTAAGCAACAAATTAGCAAGAGATTTATTGGAGAATTAGTGGAAGATTGTATGAAGAACTGATGCTACAGCAGCTAGAGACACCAGCAAGGTTATCAAAAGTGGTTGATCTTATTCATGCATGAGCAAGTGTGTGTGTCAGATCTAGGAGCCATCGAAAGGAGACTTGTAACATCAAGGCTTAGGTTGTAAGTTTTGCTTTCTATCAATATAATATAGTAATGTGTCCCTTTCCCATAAAGTTGATTGCACTTTATTACATAACTCCTTGATCATATGTATAGATTAACTGTTGAATATATTGATTTGTTTTCACTTCAATTGGTTTGAATTGTCTTGGTCTGGACTGAGCAAGAGCATCGGAGTGAAATTGGTACAACAAAGACCCAAGGAAGCGATCATACGGTATGTTCATGATTCTTGCCTCCTAGTTCATTCAATAGTTAAAATCTAGGGAAAGAGTATCATTCTGTCCTGTTTTGTTCTAGATCTAGGTGGATCTAGGGAGATCGGTTTGTGTCCGCACTTACGGATTAATCCTGAAACAAAATTGGCGACTCACCCTAATCATCTCCGAGCAATTTTCGTTCGTTGTCGGTTCTATCGCATTCGTCTAAATCCTCATAAATGCGTCTTTTGCGTAGAGTCCGACCGCCTTCTCGGTTTCATTGTTTCACGTCAAGGGATCCGGGTAGATCCTATTAAGGTTGAGGCGATTCTTAATCTTCCTCCTCCTTCTTCACTGCGCCAGTTACAAAGTTTGCAGGGGAAAGCAAACTTTCTTCGTCGTTTCATCCCTAATTACGCCGAGATTACTCGTGGTTTTACACATCTTCTAAGGAAAGGTTCAGAGTTTGTTTGGGATAAAGTTGCCAACAACGCTTTTGAAGCTTTGAAGTTGTCCCTCACGAAAGATCCACTTCTTTTCCCTCCTGATTATAGTCGGGATTACTTTCTTTATCTTACGGCATCCGAGTATACTATCGGCATGGTTCTCGTTCAGGAGGATGATGCACACGATGAACATGTTATATATTACTTGAGTCGAAGTCTTACTTCCACTGAAATCAAGTACCAACAGGTTGAAAAACTGGCTTTGGCTACTGTTCAAGCAGTTCAACGTTTTCGCCATTATATTCTCTCCAGGAAAACTACAGTGATTTCACATTGTAACCCCATGCAACATATTTTGACATGTCAATTGCTGGGGGGCAAGTAATCCAAGTGGATTTTCATTCTCCAGGAGTTCGACTTGGAATTCGATCGCGCCACGTCGAAGAAATCCTTAGTTTTTGCTGAGTTAATTTGTGATTTTCCCCACTCTGCCACGGAAAATGTAGCAGTGGATTCATTACCTGATGAATCGCTTTTCCTTATCAACACTGATGATACTTGTTATGGAGATATCATTATATATCTCCAAACCCAGACTTTATGTCCTGCTTTGTCTAGTGCTGAACGACGCCGCGTCCGTTATCAAGCTCGCCAGTACATTATCCTTGGAGATACTCTTTACCGTTGAGGCATTGACTATGTTTTTCGACGTTGCCTGACTTTTGACGAAGATGAGAAAGCTTTGAATGACTGTCATTTTGGATCATGTGGTGGTCATATGTCCGGGTATGCTACTGCCTAGAAAATCTTACGTGCAGGATATTTTTGGCCTTCCTTGTTCAATGACTGCATTACTGTTGTTCAGAAGTGTCATGCCTGCCAGACCTACAATCAAAAAATTCGGTCACATCCTGCTCCCCTTCATCCTGTGGTCTCAGTTAGTCCTTTTGCAAAATGGGGCATTGATTTCATGAAATGTCACCCTCACTCGACCGGGGGGCATGGTTACATTATTGTAGCTGTTGATTACTTTACAAAGTGGGCCAAGGCGATGCCAACATTCGATAATACTGGGAAGACTGCAGCATTATTTCTTTTCAACCATGTCATAGCTCGTTTTGGTGTTCCTCAGGCTATCGTTACCGATCACGGTAGTCATTTTAGGAATTATATGATGTCTGAACTTACGGAGAAGTTGGATCTTCGTCATGATAGCTCAACACCCTATTATCCACAAGCTAATGGCCAGGTCAAAGCAATCAATAAGGTTCTTATAACTATGATTCGACGGATGATAGGAATACATAAAACCAGCTGGCACACGATGTTTTTTTCGGCATTTTGGGCATATCAGACATTTGTTAAATCCGCTACGGGATTTACGCCCTTTCGATTAGTTTATGGCATGGAAGCCATTCTACCAATAGAATGTGAGATACCATCTCTGAAACTAGTTGTCGAACTCTTACCCAATACTTCTGCTGAAGAGGAACGTCTGTTGTATCTGATGCGATTAGACGAGACTCGACGTGACGCTACTCTAGTAATAGAAGCCCAAAAGAAATGCGTCAAGGCACAGTATGACAAGCATGTCAAGCCTCACGTTTTCTCTGAAGGTGATCTTGTTCTTCTGTATGAACAAGATAAAGATGTCTTGGGAGCTGGGAAATTCGAACCAATGTGGCGTGGTCCTTATATTGTTCGCAGAGTGTTGGAAAAAGGAGCATATGAGCTGGTTGATTATGATGGTATACCTTTAAGTGAACCCAGGAATGGGTTATACTTGAAGAAGTACTATGCATGAGTCATTTGTGCACAAGTACTTGTATTTTATGTATCATACTATGTGTGTGTTACTTTAGTTTTCTTTTGACGTTATCTAGTCTCGGCCCTTACGTGACGTTGTGTTTGATTGCCAGATGTCGGAGTATTCACTACCTTATATTGGCTTCGCTGATGGTGCTAGCCGCAGTACTCAAAACTTAGCCTCAGTTGCATGGGCAATCTATGCCCCAACAAACGAGCTCATATCTTTACGAGGTGTATGTCTTGGCCGAGCAACCAACAACATCGTAGAGTATAGCGCCGTTATTGAATTATTGATTGATTCTATCTCTCTCAGAATTCGTCATTTGGTTGTGCGACTTGACTCGCAGCTTGTAGTACTACAGCTAAGTAATGTCTACTCTATTCGAAGTCCTACTTTATTACGAGTGTATTTGTGAATTCGCCTCTTGGAACGATATTTTGATCACATTGAGTATCAGCATATTCCTAGACGTCTTAATACATTAACAGATGCATTGGCAAATTATGTACTGGATAGACATTTGAATAATTTATAAATCAAACACATTACAATTCACACAATGTAAAGTAAACCGGTAGAATCCGTCTGTATATATATAACGATCAAAAGAGTTTGATTTTACAAAAAGTTTGTCCGAAGACCAAAATCTCAAAAATGGAAGCTTATCACTTCTACAATGTGACGTCATGGATGACGTTCATGGTAAAACACTACTTTCCTAGCTACCCTACGGAGCAGTTGACCCATAGCAGTTGATACTCCTACAGTGTGACGTTGATCGCGTCGCGAAATCTCTTCCAGAGTCATATCTGGAATGTCTGTTGTTAGGCCTTCTAAATTCTGTTCCACCACCATGTAATCTTCAGCATATTGTGGAACTGCTACTACTGCTTCCCCTCGCCTCTGGATAGGAGAACTGCCAGCAGGTCTATGTGGTCCAACATCTATTATCAACAAACATATTGAGTTAGTCTTCAGATAAATACATAAAACAAAAACATTTAAATATGATCAAAATTCAAAAACATTTAAAAACGTGTGTACTTCTTACCTAGGTCTCCCCACTGAGCATCCTCAGGTAGTGCCAGATCCGGATCTCCTCGGAAATCCAACCCGGCGTAGGCATAGTCATTGACCATCAGCATCTGGTTTTGCAACCAGTCGAAGAAAATATCGTCATATTTGACGATTGGACCTGCCACGTGCTGGGCCATGAGCCAACACCACCTCAACATCCGTGGATCTCTCGGACCAGGTATATTCCACTCAACTTGTAGTTGGAATACAGGGACCCTCTCAAGGAATAAGGACACTAGTAAAGATCCATATCCAAATTGTTTTAAATCACCACGTCTGCACTTGGTTAGTTGTTTTTTGATATTGCGCAATACTGCATCAGCCCAGTTAAATACTTGGGGCTCAGTACACTCAATGGCGTACTGGAAATAGCTCTGCAATTCCATATGGGGAGCGACACTTCCAGCCATCCGAGAAATCGTGAAGAGAATAGTGCGGAGAGTCAAGTCAGTTACTCCTCAGATTGCCACTTTCCCTTTCTTTCTTTCGGCCTTGGGTACACAATATTGGTTGCAGTATTCACTCATTTTCAAACCGCTTTCTCTGTTGCCGGTCAAACTGACATAGGACCCACATCTGGATAATTCGGTCAAGAAATATATGTCCTCGATGTCAATAGCTAATGTGTGAGCTCCTACAATGAAAACTTGCTGGTCCGGATCCCACATTCGGACTAGATACTCCAATAATCGAACCTGGGCTCTCATGCCCAGAATACGGAAGAATTTTAAGAGACCACAATATCTTAATGCAGCTATGGTGGGAGGGTGATTCTCGACATTCGTGTTATCCTCCTCATGTTCTCATTCTCGCCACTCAAGTACCATGTTGGTGGCTATTTACCTGCATAAGAAACATATAAAGATGATTAATGATCTTATTCATGAAATGAATTTTTTCTGTTGGCTAAATGTTTCAAAACTTTTTGAGTTTTGCGCTGCTCGCAGGTGACATATTATGTACAGTGCGAACTTCTCACGGGCGGCTTAAGGCCCACCTGCGAGAACGAGTCATTCTCACAGGTCCTATATGGGCCACCTGCGAGAATGCCTCCACGCATATATGGTCCAAAAAATAACTTAAAACAGGATTTTTAACCAATGAAATCATAATTTTAAACCATGAAAAGATCAGGATTGAAGAACTTACCAAGATGCTGCTGACGACTCGTCAAATGATCACTCGTAGCTCCCGGAAATCGACACCAAATGCAGAGGTTAAAATGAGGGTTTTTGAAGTCAATGGTAAAAATGTGAAATGATATGATGAATTTAGTTATTTACTCATTTTAATTACTTTTTACTATATCAAATGTGGGTTTTTAATGTTTATTTATTATTTAAACCTGATCACTAATGTGAAAATGAGTGAAGTGACTTGAAGGTATGAAACATTGATGATTACGAAAAGGATATGGACATATTTTTCTCTGTTATGGTGTGATTTTGATTGTTTTCTATGGTTTTTACATAAAACCTCGAGCGCCTTTTGTCCGTTCTTGCGCTTGTGAAAAACATAAGAACATGATCGAGCATCATTTTATCACTTTTTCGGGCTCGCTGTGGTTATACGAAAAAGGAACCCCCCTAGATTTTTCTTTAAGCTCTTTTCAGACTCTCTAAACATGAAAAGATTGTCGAGCGACCTTGCTATTTTCATGCTCGATAAAGTATTTGAAGTACACATCCTTCGAGCGATAGTTTAACCCTTTTTTGGTCTCGTTGGAATACTGTACGAAAAAGGAACTGAGAGAGTTCTTTTTTAAGTGTTTTTCCAAACTCTATAATCTTGAAAAAACCTTCGAGTTTACTATCTCTGGACTCGTTAAACAAACATTGACAGACCCGTGATGGGACCGAACCACTCCTTCCTAGGGTTCGTTAAAAATACTCCGAGGGACTCATCCGAAGGATGAGCTTATATCAACAAGCATATGTGATCCTCTTCAAGCTTGTGTAAAAATAAAGAGGTACTTGCCAGAAATGGTGGGGGAAAATTTGGGAAAGGAATATGTTCCATCTTTGTATTGATTGGCAGTAAGTGTCACTCTTGAACATGACACCCCCTATTCATCATTCGAAGCCGTTTTGGGAAATCCATTTGTCTCTCATTCGATTTGATACAAGGTCATTTCCTGTGTTGTCTTTGAGTCAATGCTGCCAAATCATTGGTCGTGTCATTCATATGTTCAAGAGAAGTCCATCTGAAACCTATATTGAGTCGGCCATCTGCAGTTATCCATTGTCTTCGTGTCAGCCTTCCCTGTGTCCAAAGTCCAATTGCTACATGCTCTGTTTCTCCTTCAAACTTTGTTACTCATTTCGTTTCATTGATGGGGGATACATCAAGGCCCTCCTGTGACGAGTTTTGTTCCATCGACTTCAACACATTATCCAGAATCAAGACTTAGAAATTATTCAGTACCTTGGAGCTTGCATGCCTCAATGGCAAGTTTCCTCGCTTTCAACAATGGGTTTACATCATTGACCCCTGATCGAAAGATTCCGTCAGATGTTCGACATCAACTCATTTATTCACACTCGATGGATTGTACTTTAGTACCTTGGGAGTCATTGACATCAATGGTGATTTCTCTCACACTTGTTAACGGTTACATCAATGGCCGGTAATCAAGTGGTTTCTACCATGTTCGACTTCAACACATGTAATCACATGGTTAGATTCGTACTTTGGGCGACGAGATTGAAGACCCTAGATATTATCTTTGTAATCCATGTTGTGATGGAGTATGTATAATTTGCAACACATAGATCCACTGTGTATGTTTCGTGGCTATGTCGTCTTGATTTAAACTTTGTCGCATATATCAACAGTGTATTCAAGTGGCTATGCTATATTGTGACGACATGGATCCACAGTGTATGATGGGTGGCCATGACCTTTGTTTATGATGTCATCAGTCCGTGATCTGAGTATAGGAATGCCTACCTCATAATTGATATATATGATATTCTGCAGATGCTTGGATGTTTGCAGGTTTCCGATTAGATGTGCTCTTGGTTCTTGACACACACATGCAGCTTACAAAGTCTATCGACTGTCACTAGTTCCAATCTCAGACTTTGGGGGGCATTCTATTATCCATAAATTTGGTTGTCATGATGATGTAATAATGATGGAGAAATCAGGCTCTTCACTAGAACATTTTCCTGAGAAAAATTACCTTTGTCTCTTTCCACAAATCATATTTTTAAGGGAGGTTCGCAGGCTACCTATATATTTTCCTGCGAGAATGCATGATTCTCGCAGGCTGCATTAAGATGGGGTGCAAGAAGTTCGCACTGTACCTAACTATCAGGGTGCGAACATCTTCTAAAGGAAGGAAAAAGATAAAATCTCGAACCTTCTAGAAGGGAATCTTCTAGAGTGATGAGTTGGCATTCAAATGGTTATCTAAGTACTGGTTTTCCTGATATCTTGGGATCATTCCTATCCTAGTAACTAATCCATTCTCTCTTATAAATAGAGGGGAATGCTCATGGAAAAGGTTAAGCATCAAATTAGTAAGAGATTTATTGGAGAATTAGTCGAAGATTGTATGAAGGACTGATGCTACAACAACTAGAGACACCAACAAGGTTATCAAAAGTGGTTGATCTTCTTCATGCATGAGCAAGTGTGTGTGTCAGAGCTAGGAGCCATCGAAAGGAGACTTGTAACATCAAGGCTCAGGTTGTAAGTTTTTCTTTCTATCAATATAATACAGTTATGTGTCCCTTTCCCATAAAGTTGATTGCACTTTATTACATAACTCCTTGATCATATGTATAGATTAACTGTTGAATATATTGAGTTGTTTTCACTTCGATTGGTTTGAACTATCTTGGTCTAGACTGAGCAAGAGCATCGGAGAAAAATTGGTAAAACAAAGACCCAAGGAAGCGATCATACGGTATGTTCATGATTCTTGCCTCCTAGTTCATTCAATAGTTAAAATCTAGGGAAAGAGTATCATTCTGTCCTGTTTTGTTCTAGATCTAGGTGGATCTAGGGAGATCGGTTTGTGTCCACACTTACGGATTAATCCTGAAACAATGGCAGGGCCACAAAGTCAAAACCCTAAGGGGAGGAGGCTCATTCTGGTGTTGCTTAAGCAAGGCCTCATGCTCCTCCCTCTTTCCTTAAAAATCCTTGGCAAAAATAGCTAGCTTCAAAACATAAATCTAGGGCTGAAAAGTGTTGCAAAGACAAGGCATTTCAAACTCTAAAGGTCAAAACCCTAGGTGTAAACTCAATTAGGCCTAGGACGTCTTCCTTCTTCAAATTATGTTAAAAGGCTAACTCAGAAAAAGGGTAACTAGTGTAGCAACGGCTAGGCTATATTCTCCTTAATCAAATGGCTAAAACAAGTTTTCTATCATGGGGACATGAAGCAAGGACCTACTTGTGTTCTTGCTACCTAGGGTTTCAATGATTAAGCAAAATAATAACAATGTAACCATTAATGTAAGAGATTTAACCTACAACCATTCAATCAAGAAGTTTTGCATGAAAAAATACACTTACAAATCAATGAAGAGCTTATCAAACCCTAGTTGTAAACCTTCCAATGATAGAAAACACCATAACAATGCCAAAGATGATCCTCCACAAGAGTAGCACCTCACTTCCAAGAGCAAAATACCAAAGCAAAAGACCAAAAAATTTCTCTCACAAGAGAGTGAGTTGTGTTATGTTCAAAATGAGGCTCAACGTCCTCTATTTATACCAATCTTATGACCTTTAATTACAAAATTAGGTCATTAAAACAACCGACAAGGCTGAATTAACAATATTACACTATTTATCACATTAAATGCTAAAAATGTGATAATTATGAGCTAAAAGGGAGACGTCAGGCCCCTCTGAGGGAGACGTTGTCCCTTTTTGGGGAAGATCAGCATCCAAGAAGCAAAACGTTGGCCCCTATGGGGCTCCTGCAAGATGCCACACGTGCCAAATGACCCAGCACACTGCCACACGCTCCAGAAAATGTCCAGCTACCTCAGGTGACGTCCTGTCCATCGAAATCAATCATCTCATCTGCAGTGGGTGATCCCCCCTAGGTCGGGTTATGCTATGATGTCCTGGTCGAACTCCCTTCTGTCTTCTTTGTGAAAATGCTCATCACTACGTTATCTTGCTTCTGCCATCCCAACAACCATCTGAAGGGCTCTTCAGCCCCATGGAGGTCCGAACTAATCATATCTCCATGTGTATCGGTCCACTGGTACCTGTCCGTCGGGTATGGTCCTGCACATCAAAGACTACGCCCTCCATGGGCTCATCGTTCTTCGGGATCATAGAAATGCAAATCATATTTCATCATTAAGGTTATCAAATACATGCATGAAATCCCTAACATATCATCTAAGATCTCAAAGACATTACACAGATCTACTATACAAAGCTGAAGAAACTGACAGAATAACCTATTGGGCTAATACCCACAAGATAAGGAAAGTTTCCTCAGAAGATCATTCAAGCCATGTTTTATGAGGTGATATGGTTTAGGGATGTCCAGTCACAGTAAGACCAAGGGCAGGTGTCGTCTGTGGGTGCCTTTGTAGGAGGCGAGCTGTACCCGTCATGGATGCATTTTTTCCAAGCCCTTTATTGCCTTTATCTTTTATTTATTTCTTTTCTTTATTTTTTACTTCAAGGTCTGACCAGAGGACACTGCCTTGGCATGGTGACCAGAGCTGACAGTGTTACCCACTGGTATCTTCACAGAAATGATAAGGCTGGCTCGTGATGAGACCCCCTTCCCCTTGGCCATGCAACCAAAGGTCACTGCCCT
>ML788427.1:306994-320682 GCA_009831015.1 Picea engelmannii
TTTCAATCTGTATGTTTGAAGTTTGGCATCTTTTACTTTCTCATTTCCCTCATAATTGTTAACAAGTTTATCCCACATTGCTTTGGCAGTATCAAGATGCATCACCTTTACAAACTCAGCTTCAGCAAGTCCATTTAAGATATAATTCATCCCCTTAGCATTAAAACTGAACTCTAACTTATCATCCTTGGTGGCTAGCACAACAGGCTTTGTATATCCAGTCTCTACTACATCCCAAACATCAGCACCCAAGGCCATTAAGTATGTTCTCATTCTAATCTTCCAAAAGGAAAAATATGTTCCATCAAACAAAGGGGGCTTAGAGGCTGAAGTCCCTTCGTGACTTGTCATGTTTAAGCTTACAGATCTACCTTTGAATAAAAGGAGCCCGCTCTTATACCAATTGTTGGAATTACTAAAACAACTGAGAGGGGGGGTGAATCAGTTGTTATTAAGCTTAAACAATATTAACAATCTTAAATTATTCTTAATCTTTCTTCAAGTGATCATCAACAGTATACAGCTTATGAACAGTAAAAGTAAAGAGCATCAGTCACACATAAGTTATACACAGAGACAGATTTTCACGAGGAAACCCATAAAGGGAGAAAACCTCTTCTTCTTCTTTGAAATGATAGGTAGTCTTTTAAGTTCTGTACATCATTTACAATTGAGCACCAACTCAATGTGAGGCTGCTACCTCTGTTTTACAAGCTGCAACTTGTTTGAGAGCACCAACTCTCTGGTTTTTCTAGCACCCACTAGAAGGAAGCACCAACTCCCTGGTTTTTCTAGCACCAACTAGAAGGAAGCACCAACTCCCAATCATATAGGCACCAACCTGTATCACAGAGAACAAAAGTTCTCCCTTGCACCACCCTACCACCCTAGTTTCTTTGGCTGCCACCAGATGGAAGCTACAACTCCCTGAGTTCAAGCACCCACTTGAACCTCTAAGGACAACAGTCCTCCCAAGCACCTCCCGACCACCCTGCCATATTAAAGTATGAATACACTAACAACTACACAGATAAATCAATTCTTACCAATCTTTCTCTGTATCTAATTTTCAACAAATTGTTCTGCAATTCTTCTCTTCTTCTGTTTGTTTAGCAGGTCTGCTCTGCATTAACTTTTTTTGTCATTCTACTCTGCTTCTGCTCTGTCTGTCATTCTGCTCTTCTTCTGCTCTGCGTTTCATCTCACTCTGCACATTTTCTCAATCTCATGCTACGCCTCTGCTCATTTTTCTTTTCTCACTGTTTATTCATTTTCCCCTCCAAAAACCAAAAACTTACAGTCTGTCTCATTTTCTTTTATACACACATCCCTGACGGTTCCACTTCGCCTTCCCTTGGGAAAAACAAGAACACTTGTCCTAGTAACTGAAACGCTAACTGATTCGAAATCATGAGTATGTTTAGTTTATCGGATTCGTAACTGAGGAGTTAAATGTGTGTGAGAGAACAATAACCCTTAGATCTCATTCAAGTCTTATCTGCACCGTTGGATGACTTTTATTATTCTTGTTTTGGCATTTCGACATTCCTTTGCCCAAGTGTCTCGACACTTTCATGTCGTGATCTCCAAAACTCTGAAATGGAGCTTATCTGGACTGACTCCTTCTCTTCACGTGACCAAGGGTTGTGACCACAGCTTTATGCGAAAGGCACTTTCGCGATTTCGCATGTCGCAAATTCGTAATTCAAGTTGTTTTGTTTCTTTTATTTCTCCTTATTGCGATTTGCGAAACTCTGACACAGAGTTCAACCAACGGTCCAGATATGAACTCATTTCAACGGAAATGATTGGATCGCGATATCGCATATCGCGAAATCGGGACTCTTGTTGCATTTGTTTCTTTTCCTATTTAAGTTGTGATTCACGAAACTCTGACATGGGCTATGATCAATGGTCCAGGTATGACCTTGTCTCAACGGCTACGATTGAGTCGTGATATCGCATATCGCGAAATCGGGATGCTTGACCTTTGTTTCTTTCCTTTTGAAATCGCAATTCGCGAAACTCCGAAACAGGTTGTGATCAACGGTCCTGGTTCACTCTTGTTTCAGCGGTTACAATTGAATCGCGATATCGCATATTGCAAAATCGGAAGTCTTGTTACATTGTTTCTTTGACATCTCCAACATGCGATCCTAGAAACTCCGACATGAAGTTAGAATCAATAGTCTAGATTCATTCTCGATTCAATGGCTGCGATTAAAGCGGAATTTCGCATATCGTGAAATCAGGATTCCTGTGGATGAAATTACAAAACTTCTTCAACTCTCGATCCCCGAAACTCCGACAAGGAATAGGATCTATGGTCCAGATTCATTCTTTATTCAATGGTTACGATTGAATCGTGATCTTGTTGCAACGGGATTCCTGTCTGATACAAACTTGCCATCAATGAAAACCATTCGTTGTTTGTTCAATATGTGCCAACAATCTCATTGTCTGTTCAATATTTGCCAACAAAACCATCGTGCCTCTTTGATTAATCAATCTTAATTATTGTTTATTTATTTTACGGTGAAGGCTTTCCATAAATTGATCACAATCATGGATCAATTTAATCCTTTAAACTCGATCCCGAATCTCTGTTATATTTACAGAGACTAGATTCCGTGAAAGCGCTTCCTTCAAAACATCACATATGAACGTGTCATAAGACCACGTGATTTACCAACTATAGCAATGTATATTAAAACTCTTATAGCATATGACCAATGACATAGAACCACAGGCTTACCAACTAAGTGACATACATTCTGTCCCTTTAAACCTTTTTACCATATGACCAACAACGGTGACCTCATGCTTAGGCAATTAGACCAAATAAGCGCTTTATTAAATTAATGGTCATGATTCGATCTTTGATGGGATGGACGTCTGACGGAGTTTCGACGTTTTGCCCATCGGATCTTTGTGACTTACTACATTGCAAAATTATTGATTATGATATTGTCAATACAATCGGACGATTCATGTTTATCTCGCGGAGATACATCAACGGTCCACTTTAACCTTGCACTCATACTTTTACTGCAAAATCTGACGGCCATGATTTAATCATTCATCGACATGGATGGCCACCATAATTTCGGCACTTTTTCCCTTTGGAGTTTTCGTGACATCCAGCATGTCAAATCTCCCAAAGTTGTAACTCTACTAACGCGTGTCCCTTTCGAAATTTCGGCGTTCGGGACTTTGAGATATTAGATTATTTGCTTTCTATGCAAAACTCCCGAAGTAGCTGCCACGTGTCGTTAAAATCCACGATATACACATGCCTGAAATGCCAATTTTATTTTGACACTTGTCACTATTTGAATGTGCCACGTGTCCTTAGCTAACATGCTCTGCTCACATGGTCTGTCATTGAAATCACTCAAGATGACGTGGACCTTGATACATGTCTTCCTCCTTGACTTCAGAGCTTTGGATTTTAGGGTTTTGAACAACTCTCATTGTTGATTCTTCGAATCACAAATCCCCAAATTGTTGATCTTATGCCACGTGCCCGCCTTCCAACCGATGGCTAGGATCTCTTCGAAATTTCAGACTTCGCGAGTTCATGATCCTTGAGACGTTTTCACTCCAAATTATCCAAGTCCATAGTTCCGAAGGAACTCGCAGCTAACCATTTTGCAGCTTCTCCCAGATCTAACGATCCTCATACCTTTGTGATCTGACGGCCCAAAGCTTATCGGTATTTTGCGTTTTGCGAGTTTGGAGGACTACTCACCTCCCTTCTTCCATTCCTGATTTTCCGATATCCAATTTCCCGATATTCCCTTACATTGGATCGACGGTCCACGACCCTCCATGATCAAATGGTACAGATCATATCGTGATTTCACATTTCGCTATTTCATGCAACACTATCTTTGAATTTCCTAATATGCGAGTCAACGAAATTCCAATCACTTGCCACGTGTCCTCTTGATCCAACGGATAAGATCATTTCGCTGCTTTGGAGTGTTAACTAACTCCTGGGATTATCCTCCTTGCAGATCCATTGGATCCGACGGTTGACGAGTATTCTTGAAGCAGATCAACGGTCACAAATTTCTTTGATCCAATGGTTCATCTCTCATCGCGATTTCACGTTTCGCGACTTCAAAGGTTAGAGCAACTCCTTCCTTTGACTTTTCAGTCAGCGAAATGTTGATTTCTCGCCATGTGTCATTCCACTTGAACATGATCCAATTGTCACGATCTTCCAACGATCCTTAAGCTCATGGTCACCCATATGATCGTCGTCTGTAATACTTAGATGATCAACACGGACAATATTTTGATCAGACGGTTGTTGATGTTTCTTCACTCTGATCGGACGGTTGTTGAGGCTCTCATTCTAATCGGACAGCTGCTAAGGCTTCTTGCATTTTTTGCACACTGAGCAACTGTTCAGTATTTTCACTGATCCCGACGACATCTCTGCAATCTGTTCTTCTTTTAGAGCTTGATCATTGAATCATTGTTGATCCTATCGTGATAAAAAATAGTCAAGAAATACTTATGTACTTATGAGCTTTGATCTTCATACAATTCTCTTCTGTTGTTCGCTCCTCCTCATGAGCTTACATTGTCGATATCTGCATTTTCTATCTTCTTTTTGACTGATATACTATTGACATCAATGACAATGTCATCTATAATTTAACAACAGATCATCACTTCAACTGTTGACATCAATGACAATCTCATATGTGGTAATTCATCATTAACAACAGGTCATCACATCGACTGTTGACATCAATGACAATCTGTCCAATAATCTCCCCCTTTTTCATTGATGGAAACACACTAACTTCATATACAAAACTCCCCCTGTGAAGATGCTTTCCTCTAATGAAGTTTTTATTTTATGAATTTTCTCTCCCCCTTTGACATCAATGGCAAATATTTTCTTCCTATGATCTATCTGTATAAGTACTTGTTTGACCACTGATAAATCCTCTTGCAATCAACCTTTTTCTATCATAACTGAATGACTCCCCCTGTCAATATGCTCTCTCTTTGCTTCTGAGTATTTTCCCCCTTTGTTTCTAAAAAGGTATCTCTTCCTGACAAGGTTTTATTCCTGTTAATTTACTAGCTTCCTATCTCAGTTGATTGGCATTTTTTGTGTTTCATATGAGTAGTCTTCTTGATACAAATTTTTGTAGTGATTGATTCTTTTCAAGACTTAATCTAATTACTTTCAATTTTGTAGTCAGAACTGCCCTTGAGTTTTTACTGACTGTTCTCCTTCTTTGTTTCTAGAAGGATAGTTTTTCTTGACAGGGTTTCTCTTCTTGTCATCTTTACGGAATGTCATTTACCTCATTTTGTACATCAGAATGCTACTTCTATGGATGTTGTTGTCCTACTGGAACACTGCGCAATTGTAGCTCATATTTATTCAAACAACCCTTGGTTCTGTCCATTGATTCTCATCGATAACTAACTAGGATACCAATTGTTTTTATATCATCCATCTATAGGGCCATCCTTGGGATAGGGACACTGGGATGCAAAATGACCAACTTTTCCACAATTAAAACATTTGAAAAGAAGCTTGCCTTTGTACTTCACTGATCCTTTCTGAAGTTTTCTAATGAGATTGGCTTCTTCCACATCAGATTCTTCATGATGGCTGGATTGAGGTTTTTGCTCTTGATTTATCTTTGTCTCAGATGCTTTGAAAGTTGCTTCATCTTTTGTTGATTTATCATGCCCTGTTCTCATTTCATATGCTTTAAATATTCCATGGAGTTGATCAACTGTGAGTGTATTTAGATCATATCTATTTGAATTTGAATAAATCTTTGCATCATATCTCATAGGTAATGACCTTAAGATTTTTTGCACAATGGGTTTATTTGTAACTTCTTGTTGTTGTTCTAGCTTTGAAGATTCATCTTCAACGGCATTATTAAGTGCACCAGAAGCTTCTTTATCCTTGTTTGAGAATATTCCTTATTAGAAGTTTCATCCTCTAAACTCTTATTTTTAACTTCATCCGATTCAGGAACAATATTTTCTTCATCTTTCTTATTTGGTACTTAAGATTTTCTTTTCCATGTTTTCTTATTTACTCTTGTTGTCATATAGTATGATGCATTTCTTATTGACTGTTTTCTTGAGCTCCAACAGTTATAGGCTTTGTGTCCATATCCAACACAACTATAGCATCTCATAGTGTAACAATGTGGAGCAATATGTCCAACATGATTGCAGTTCCAACATCTTATATTATTGTTGAACCTACCTACTTGTTTTCTTCCATGGTGCCTACAATCCAAGGCTTTATGACCATATTTATTACAAGAAAAACAATAATCGTTAAAGATACTCTCATACCTTCTTTGATTCATCCATGAAGGTGTCTCTCTTCTGAACTTTCTTTGAAGTCTATGAATAGTTTCTGGATGTCTTCCATGATCTGATCTTCTAAATTTTGTAGTGTTGCATTTATTTCTTGAACGTGAAGAACCTGAGTCATGCCTACTTTCACTTTTTGCATATGAAGGATCTTTGTCAGACCTGTCTTCATATTTTGTGAATGAAGGACTTGTGTCAGACCTGTTTTCATCCTTTACAAGTGAAGGACTTGTGTCAGACTTGTTTTCACCTTTTACAAATGAAGGACCTGCATTCGATTTCTTAGGAGTATTGATCTCTTCCTTATTGTATCCAAGTCCATATTTCTCATATGGTTATCTCTGACTATCCAAGATCGCATCAAGGGTCATGGAGTTGTTCAAGAACTTGTTTTGGGTGTCTGAATTCTCAACCTTCTTTCTAAGATTCACAACTTCTGCTTCCAGCTCATGAAAAGATTCTTCCTTTTTGTCCAATTGATTCCTTACTACCTCTTCTCTCCTTTTGGCTTCTTCAAGTTGGATTTTAAGATTGGCATATTTTTCCCTTAGTTCCTTTAGGTCTGCAATGTTTTTGCTTGAGACTGATAAAATATAGATAAGAATAACAACATGGCAGAAAAGGCTCACTAGCCAACACTCATGTATTCACTCCAATGTTACATATTTATAGTACAATGGGTGATGCCACCTCATAGAGAGATTTTCTCTAGATCCTAAAATCATGCATGATGACTAGGCTAGGAAATCTTAACTAACTCATTAGTCATCACTTGATGATATATTACTAATATCCTAAATGAATAATACAAATATAGGTGACAATTTAGACTTAGTGATTGGTAAAAGTAAGCCATAGGCTAACAATCCCCCCCTCAATCACAAGTCTGGTCAATAATACCAGCAATAAAGAATAAAATGGTATCAATCCCAAGTCTTCATACTGAAACTCCTGAGCTGAGCCTAATGAAGAACTACCTGAAAAATCGCCAATATGGATGATGAATGGTTCATCTGAAATGAACTAGAAGAGAGCTAAGATATGGAAGTGAACAACTGCAATATCTGAACATTTCCTTATTGCTTGATAATTTGATCATTTTTCCAAGTATTTTAGCTAGAAGAATCTAATGTCTTCTACTAATTGGTGAACATGTAGTATCACCACTCTACTATCAGTGTATCGCTGAAGTGCTCTCTGAATTTGTGGTTCGGGATGACCACTAACCAATTGACACCATGTATTTGATGGTTTTTGGATAACCACTAACCAATTGTGACACTTTTTGGTGTCCAACAACATCCCAGTGTATATTGTGTATGATTCAATTGCAAGTCATTGAACCATAATCTTGCCAAAGTCTTCCATCTCTGTAAAATCTCACTATGTAATCATGTGAGCCAAGATGCATGCAATTTGTTCACTTAATGTAAACTCCAATCTAATGAGAGTGAACCAATAGAAGTGAATCAACTTATATTCTGACACATCCCTGAAAAAATGCCTGACAACTCAATCAAATGCCAAGTTGCAATGCAGAAGGATCCTCTTGTCCTCTGCTAGGTCGAATGACCATCTATGTGAACCAAACGTCCACATCATTGCTCTCAAAATCAAAATTAACATCCAAATTATGTATGATTAAACTTAAACTTATTGAACCATAATTTTCCCAAAGTCTGTCATCTACAGACCATAGTTTCCCTTTTGGCAAATTTCATGCCCATCTGGCATACTTGATGTTTGTTGTTGTCGAAACTTTCTGTCTGACAACCATCTTCAATTCCATCATCAATTCCCCCCTTTTTCAGCTGAAAGGAGAGACCACAAGTGGTTTCATGAACCATCTTCACTGGAATTTTGAATTCCCCCCCTTAAGGTGCATGATAGTTACATCATTGTACTCCCTCCTTCTATGCTCAAGAGAGTACCATACTTGTTCCATTTGAGTACAACACAAAGTGGGCATGTGGAAAAAACCACATGTTATCTCATCCCATGAGGGCCATGCTCGAAAGTTACTCCATAAGGGGACCACTTATGTGCGCGTTGGGCCCGAGATATGATCAATTATATGGCAGTTATTATACACTTTTGTCGAATGTATATATGTGTGTTTTCATCTTTTGAAGGAGCTTTTTGAATAATTTCATGATAAAATGGTATGATCAACACTCGATACATATAATCCAAGTTTAATGATTGTATTGGATATAATTCATCATGTTTTATGATTTTCAAGAGCTAATTCACATTTTTTGATGTTACAGAGAGAAAATGCACTATGTTTCTACTTCCAGCACTCGTTCCAGTACTTCATCCGGCACTATTACAGGTAGCAAACTTAAACATTAATTTTTGGGAGGATAAAGCGGAATCTGAAAAATCCGGCACATGGGTTTTGTGCGCAGTATGCCCAATTAGTTGTTGCAAGGGTTGTTTCCTAAAATTACGAACAGATTAAGAGCAATTTGTGGTTCTCAATTCTGTTGGGTAGGTGTTATATTCTTTGCATGTGTGTGTGTGTGGGTGCGTCAGATACGACAATTGCGTCTGAAGATCCCTTCACCTAGAGCTCTACCGTGTGCGTCGGGCGCTTTCCTAGGGGGATCCCAAGGGGGGGTAGGCATACCTCCCCCTGGTTACACGCAACATTCAGGGCAACGCCCTGAAATTTTTTTTGGGGCGGTTTTTTGCTATTTTTAGCGGATTTTTAAATTAATCTCGGATTAAGGGATTAGGGTTTTGGTATCTACAGAATACCTAAAAACATTGTATATATTGTATGGTGAATGGTGAAATTCGATATAATGAAAATAAGAAAGGTTTTCCCGGTTGAGGGTTTCCGGTATAAAATCTTTGTGTACTCTATGTATGAGCCATTGATTAATTTCTGTATTGCTTAAGAATCTATATGCATTGCTTTACTTCACAGGTTTAAAACTTAGAAATTCGGCATCCGACACTCGTTCCGACACTCGATCCGGCATTCTGTCCAGCACCTCTTCCTACAGAAAAACGTAGGGTGACTTGGCGGTTATGGCATTGGCGGTCAGTGATGGGAAAATCGAAAATGTGGGTTTTCCTCGTGCTTATCCCCTCTAGCTACTGAACTCTTGACAACTCGATTTTGGGTTGTTATGGTGGGTGATTATTGGTTAGCTATGTTTCGGTAGTTAGGGCACCATTAATAAAATTTTCTAATTTTAGAAGTGGTTCGAACCTCCTATGGTCGACCACTTAGCCTGTAAACATTATAAATACCACCGAGGTGGTCATACATAAGCTAAGCATCATATACATCAGTTTGATAGCTAGAAATACGTTTTTACTTTGTTTTGATATTTTACATTGCCAGAATTATGCAAGAATTGTGCTTCTACGTTTTAATGGTGGATTCCTTTTGCTGAGCTCATGGTGTGCTTTTAGGGAGTGACCACGACTTGTTAGGGGGGCCACCAGCAATCTGGTAACTCTTCTTTAGTTTATTTATGCATTTTTTTAGTTTAAGTTGTCTCTCTTTATTTCCTGTACATGCAATTTTCTTTTGTTATTTAACTTCTTTTTGTAGTTTAAATTAATTTAACTCTCTTTTGCAAGTTAGTATGAAAGCTTGTGCTAACATGAATTGATCTTGTAGTTAGGAACGGATCTGTAGATCCCTAGAATAACCCCATGTGTAGTTAGATATTAGATTATGTTTTCATTTATAATTGTAGAATCAAGTTTAAAACAGAGTTTTAATTAGAATAGAACAAAGTTTTTAATTGGCTTTTCTTTGACAAGGGTTTGATGGATGGATATAATTGATTTCAGTTTTTAATCATAGCTTGCTTATTTCATTTTTATGTAGAATTGGCTTACCTAGTTGTTGGTTAATGTAATTGTTAGTTTACTTTTAATTTATGTTTTTAAGCATTTCTTTCTTGCAGTTTGAATTGTTAGAATAGATGTAGTATAGTTTCATTTATGTAATTTCCTTTCCTAGGATTAAAATGCAATTGAATTTCTTAGTTAATGGTTGAATCTAGTTTTGCTTATGTAGTATAGAAGTATAAATGATGATCTCATTATCTTGTTGATGGTTCATATATGAATATGCAGGGTATTTAACATTGTTTTGTCATGGCTAAATGATCTAAAAATGAAGAAGACTTGTATTCTTGAAAATATTTGCAATTTTTATTTTATGTGTTAAAATGCAAATGGATCAATTTGCAACACAAATTTTATGGAAATTACTCATTCAAGATGCATATAAACCGCAACAATAAACAGTGAATAGAAAACACATAACACAACAAATGATAAAGGAGTTCACCCCTCTCTTGGGCTACATCTCCTGGTCCAGCTTCCAATGGATCTTTTGTATTATTTTCTCAAAGTGCTCAAATATGTTCTTTATAATGATCAAAATTCCAAATAGATGGCTCCAATGGCTCTAGAACGTCCAAAAACCCCTAGCTGGGCTTTTTCGACACCTCGTTTGGCCAAAATTTGAAGAAGATAGGCTTCCTGGAAGTTCCCCTTCAAACGTGTTGTCTCTGGATCGCCAAAATGCACCCTTGGTTCCTCAACCTAGCCCCCATGCGTTTTTATGCGTTAAAACCCAGCACCGGAGGAAACCGCACAAACCGTGCAAACTGCAGGACGGTTATGGACGCGCCTAGCCCCTAACCGCCAAGGTTGTGGTTGTGTGACCCATGTGACCGTGTGTTTAAAGAAAAAGGGCCAAGACTTTAAGAGAAAGTGTGGTCGTGACAAGTGGTGGGCGTTGGTTTGTATAACCATTTGAACCAAATTCCAAATTCAAATCACGCATGCATACGGTATAACATATGGTCATATGGCAACGATCTATGCGACCGGGGGCTGGGGCTAAGCCCCAGCCCGGACCCCCGCGCCAACCACACAACAACTCAAACTTAAATTTATATTAAACCATATATATAATAAGGAATACAGTGGG
This sequence comes from Picea engelmannii, assembly GCA_009831015.1. Classification (NCBI taxonomy): domain Eukaryota; kingdom Viridiplantae; phylum Streptophyta; class Pinopsida; order Pinales; family Pinaceae; genus Picea; species Picea engelmannii. The sequence goes on from ML788427.1 coordinate 318,339, forward strand.
GCACATTGGCAAAGCATAATTTGCAAAGGCTATACATGTGGGTGGAGGTCATGGGGTCGAATCCGGTGGACTCCAAATAAATTTTATACAAGCAACTAATAATAGGGTGCCACGTGGCAGCCCATGACTGGGCCACGTGGCACCGTACAACTAACCAAAAACTTCCACGTGTCACAATATCATTCATCTACATCTTCCAACTGTCCGCCACTCATCCCTGCCACATGTCGTACATAATTCCACGTCAGCATCTGTACGGGCTGTACAGTCAGCATCCCTTTTTTTTGCTTGTTTGTCGTTTTGAACAGAACGCGATATATCTCGCTTCTGATGTCCATTTGAACCCAAATGAGTTGCGTTGGGTTTGTAATGATGAGGCGTACACTCCCATTTGATTTGAAGTGATTCTGAGCACTTTGAATTTTTGAGCAAAATTTGATCCCCTGGATCACACCTCCCCATTGGAAAGCTTTTGGACCTCCAAAAGACTATTTTCAGTCTATCTGAAGATGAGGATATATATCCCTCACCTTTCCAACCTCAATCCACTTGGCTTTGCTTGGATTTGTACCTTTAAGACCAACTTGAAGATACTCCACATTTCCTCATTTTGAAGTTCGCATTCTCCTGTCAAGGATTGTGTCTTCATGCAGTTCTATAAGATATTCTAGGGAAAAATCATCTATAGAATGAATCTGAACATTCTCTCCTTTATCATCAATCAAAGGAGGCTCATACAATTTCAAATTCTCAACATTAACAACTGCATACATTTGCATATAAGGAGGCAAATCTAATTAGAAGGCATTGTTACCAATCTTGTCAATAATCTTAAAAGGACCATATCGAATTGGTTTCAATTTTTTACCTTCTTCTTTAAGCCTCTCCTTACTAATGTAAATCCAAACTTCATCTCCAAATTGGAAACTGTGATCAACACGATGCTTGTCATGTCTCGTTTTTTACTTGGCTTAACACTTTTCCAACTGCTCTTGTACCATTTGATGTATCGACTGAATTTGTTCAATGAACTTTTCTGCCCTATCAATGTCATATTGACCATCAATAGCAATATCCTTCCCAAATATAAAATCTAAAAGAGATTTGGGCAAATAGCCAAAACATGCTTCAAATGGCGACGTTTGAGTTGAAGAGTGCTTAGCTCAATTGTAAGCATGTTGAATGTAGTGTAAATGCTCATCCCAAAGTTTAGGATGCTTGCTGCAATAACCATGAAGAATATGCACCACTGTTCTATTTACCACTTCTGTCTGACCATCGATTTGCGGATGAAAAGTTGTGCTCTTTTTCATTTTGGTGTCCATGAGTGCCCATAAACTCGACCAAAAACTTCCAACAAATCAAGAATCCCGATCAGAAATAACGGATTTAGGAAATCCAAAATGCACCCAAACATTTTGAAAGAACATTTGTGTCATTTGCTCAGCTGTAACCTGCTTCTTACAAGGCATCAAAATACACATTTTGCTAAATCGATCAACCACAACATAAAGATAATCATGATTTCGTTTAGACATAGGTAGACCTCCTACAAAGTCCATAGAAATACTTTCCCAAGGACGAGAAGGAACCGGAAGTGGAGTATAGAAACCCAACTTTCGATTGATAGGTTTGCTTGTGGCACATAACGAGCATCCTCGAACATATCCCGAAACACTTTCATTCGTTTTAGGCCAATAACAGTACCTTTTCAAATTAGCCACCGTCTTGCCTACACCAAAATGACTAGCAATAAGAAAAGAATGGGCTTCTCTTATTATGTTGATTCTTTAACCCTGTGGAATACATAGCTTGCCAAGATGATACAAAAGATTATCATGCACATGGTAATCCAATTCCTCAACATGGTTATAATGACACAAAGTCTCGTATACTTCTTTAAAATCAGTATCTAAAGCATATTGCTCAACATAACTCTCATGCATGATAGGACTATGCTTAAGAATAACTGAAGCACTAATAATAGGCCTTGAAAGCATATCAGCAACTTTATTATAAATGCCCTTCTTATACCTGATGACCAAGTGGAATTGTTGTAGAAAACCCATCCATCTGAAGTTCCTAGCTTGTTGTAGCTTTGTTTGTGATTGTAAGTATTGCAGTGGTTGATGATTTGTGTGGACAATGGTTTCTTTCCCCAACAAATAATGTTTCCATTTTTTCACACTTTGCACCAGTGAATACAACTCCTTATCATAAGTAGGATAGTTAATCATGGCACCATTAAAAGTTTCAGAATGAAAACAAATGGGCTTACCATGTTGTAGCAAGACTGCTCCCATTGCATAATTGCTTGCATCTATTTGGATTTCAAAAGGTTGTC
>ML788427.1:353784-369451 GCA_009831015.1 Picea engelmannii
CGGGGCAAGGACAGGTGGTTGTAGCCACCTTCCGGTTGTAGCCGGAGAACATTGGGGGTTGTAGCCTCCTTCTGGTTGTAGCCAGAGATTTGGGGAGTTGGATCTTCCCTCAGGTTGTAGCCTGAGAAACTAGGGGGTTGGAGACTCATTCCAGTTGCAGCTGAAAAACAAAGGAAGTTGGTGCTTCCAATGAATGTAATTCTTTAAGACATATAAGAAAAAGCATTCTGTGGTTTTCTTCCGATTTGGGTTTCCACATAAAACACTGGTGTACTGTGTATGTGTGTGATTGTTTATTTATTACTGCTCATTATTGGATAATAATTCTACATTGATATAACATTTGAAGAAAAAGGATTATAATTACGTTATTACTGATTCACCCCCCCTCTCAGTAATCCAACGGGCTTGTGCTAACATGAATTGATCTTGTAGTTAGGAACTGATCTGTAGATCCCTAGACTAAACCCATGTGTAGTTAGATATTGGATTACTTTTTCATTTATAATTGTAGAATCAAGTTTAAAACTGAGTTTTAATTAGAATAGAACAAAGTTTTTAATTGGCTTTTCTTTGACAAGGGTTTGATGGATGGATAGAATTGATTTCAGTTTTTAATCATAGCTTGCTTATTTCATTTTTATGTAGAATTGACTTAGCTAGTTGTTGGTTAATGTAATTGTTAGTTTACTTTTAATTTATGTTTTTAAGCATTTCTTTCTTGCAGTTTGAATTGTTAGAATAAATGTAGTATAGTTTCATTTATGTAATTTCCTTTCCTAGGATTAAAATGCAATTGAATTTCTTAGTTAATGGTTGAATCTAGTTCTATTTATGTAGTATAGAAGTATAAATGATGATCTTGTTATGTTGTTGATGGTTCATATATGAATATGCAAGGTATTTAACATTGTTTTGTCATGGCTAAACTCTCATTGGATTGTTTAATCCATACCTTTCACTTTGTCATTGAGATTAGTGTTGAGCTCATACCACTGGAATTATCCTTTGTTGTCAAGTGCTATTGAGATATCATCCAACACTGAAGACATCACACAACCACCAGCATTATATTTGAATTGTCATAGGTTAAAAGATAGTTTTCTTGCTTTCATGTATATAGTTTCTTGCTTTCATAGGTTAAAATAAAGTTTTATTGTTGTTGTTGGGTAGATAGACTTTTCTTTGATAGATTAGATAGTAGTTTGCTTAACATAGAATAAGAATTAGTTGTTAGTTCTTCTTGATTTCAATAGAATAGATTTCCTTTCATGCATTGCATTGAGAATTTAGATTTCCTTTCACACATTAGAAATAGTTTTGCATTAGGCATTTAGTTCACTTGCCTCTTAGGCTAGATAGTTGTTCAATGAAAAGTTTTACTTGTAGTAGTTAGTTTCCTTTGCTTACTTGTCTTTTTCTTTAGTAGGTTAGTTAGGTGTCTTTGCTTACTTGTCTATTTGCTTTAATAGGTTAGATAGGTGTTTTTGCTTACTTGCTTATTTATTTTCTTTCATAGTGTAGTTGCTCATTGAATGTAGGTCGGCAAGTTAAAGAAGTTTTCTTTTGTCATTTGCTTAGATAGTTGCTTATTGCTTATTGTTGAACTAGTTTTCTTTACATAGGGCTTTACTTGCTTTCTTAGGAACTATCCATCAATACTTGGCCCAAAAGTACTTAGGTTACCTAACTTCAAGTTGCTTAGTAGGGTTTTCTCATTAGATAAGTTTGTTTGAGTATATTAGCCTTGGATAGCTGCCTTCCTTAATTAGACTATACTCCTACCAGCCTTCTACCTTTGGCATATATTTTTCTACAACTCTAAGTTTACTTACCCTGGATTGACAATTTAATTGAGGGTATTTCAGTGTCTTTTTAGTACATATAAATCACCTAAAAGTGAGGTACAAAAATGTTATGTTCTAAAAGATTGGTATTTACTCGAGATTGAATTCTTCGATAAGAATTATATAATCTCTTGGTTGTTGATGACCACTGCCAAGGATCAATCCACTCATAGAGAATTTTCAATCTTGCAAGTTTCTTCAGTGTTGAACATATGTCTGAAGAATGGTTATGCTTGCCACAATGTTGGCAAGGATGGAGATCAAAACACTGATTCTCCTTGTGACCAACTCGATTACAATGTTGGCACTTATAATTATGATGTTGAACTTGAACAGGTGAAGTTGAAGCTTCTTGAAGGAATCCAACACTTTGGAACTTGATTGGTCTGGAATAATCAGGAATATGAAAGGTAATTTCCTTGTCATATCCAAGTCTCGTTCTATTCTTTTTGTAGATGATTTCTTCCCAAGGTTTGATGATGGGCTTGGAAAGAGTATTCTAAACCTGTTTCTTTGAAATCCATGGAAGTGGATTTACTGCATGTTGGTGCAGCATTGAAAGGTTTTCTTCACCAAAGTCAAAAGAAAACTCTTGAAATGTAGGTTCATGAATAGATTCATCTTCATCTACATCTAGAGTTGTCTTACTGAGTTTGTCCTTCACTGATTGTTGATCAAAAACATCATCATCATCATCATTATAGAGAGGATTGTGCTGAACAAAAACTAGTTCAGAACACTTCACTCATTGTTTATTTTTTAGATCAGTCAACTCATCATTCAATAGTTCGGATAGAGATTGAAGAAGTCTAACTTTAGCTTGCGTCACTTGCAAACAAGTTAGCACTGATTGAAGAGTTTCTTTGTTCAATATCACAGTGTTATCTTCAGTGGTGTTTATAATTAGAGTGTTCAGTAACTCTAATAATTTGAGACTTCGAGCCATTTCAAAACCACTAAATGAGGTCTCCTTGTGCAGGTAGATCCTAATTATAATTTGACTTGACAGAAGAAGGCTTATCTGCAACTCGCTCACTTGAATCGCTCGCTTGAATTTGTTTGCTTGAACTTGTCTTGCTTTCTTCCAATAAGTTGAGTATGTCGATTACCACCAAAAATGAATCCCAAAGACTTGATGTTTACAATGATTTGAGTTTCAACCACTCAACCTAGTTAATTTCGACTCAAAATTACAATGACTCGGGAATAGAATGATACAATCAAGTTGTGGGTGTCGGGTTCAACTGAGAATGCAACCAAACTTATGATTTTACAATAGACTTACAATGAATCGAACGGATTTCGGGTTCAACCGAGAATGCACCCGATACAATTTGATGTTATTTTAATAATGACACTTGCAAACAAATTATTGCAAGTACAATTCAACTCGATCAAGTAATCTTGCAACAAACATTTTTGCAAGTTACAATTGAATTTCAAATGATCCATGATGTGTTGAGTTCAAATGCTTTGATTTTTCCATTGTTGATGTGGTTGACGACTTGAATGCTTGATAATTTTCTTCACATATGATTGATCATATGTTCTTGATTGTAAGTGCTTGATTGAGATTAATTGTGTTTAACTTCATTTGTGTTTCTTTAAATGATAAATTGTATGTGACTATGTCAAAACTAGACATAAATCGCCACATAAAGAAATCATAAGAAAACCACCATGACACAAGCACAATCGTCCTTAGACCTCCTTATTCGATTTCAGGCCAGGTCTAGGACAAAGGACCATCACAAAAAGAACTTTTCATTAATTTGTACATGCATATAATGCTATTGTCCTTTAGACATTTGGAAAACACATTCTAATACTGAAAAGGGCCTTTTTACAAAAGGAGTATTAAGTGTAAAACTTAGAGTACTTTAAAAGCACACATGCATTACTTTAATATTCCATTCACTTTGTATTTTCAAACTTCTCTTCGAGTTGACATTAACAGAACTGGTCATGGGATATTGTGAGGATGCAAACTACTAAAGCGATGCACTACGGGTTTTCTTGACTTTCTCGATGCATCATATACCAATGACATCCCTTGGCAATGTTAATGGAATGAAGATACAATGCACAGATCGTGAAAAAACAAATCCCACCATTTACATAATCGAAATAACATCCCACGCTTTGCAAACACTATCGAAAAGTTCCAGCTGTGCAATCACTGTTGCTCATGGTTTTATTCCTCAATTGATCGACACCATCACTGAGAACGAGCCACGACCTCATGTGGACGATTTTCATGGTCACTGATCTGGTCCTTTCTAAGCTCACCGTTGCTCAGACCTTTAACTGCCTCAACCTGACCACCATGGCAACTGGATTGGCCACGCACATCCCAGGCCTCCTAGGGCTTTCTCGCATCGAAGCATACGAGCACGTGGTCACTGCTCTCGGAAAATTTGGCATTGTGGTCATACTAGACAATCACCGACAACAATAGTTTCTTTGGAGACCAGTGCTTCAAACTGAAGCTATGGATTCGAGGCTTCACCCCGTCGACTGGTACAAATACATACAATGCAGAGTCCCCTGTGATAAAAATGGTTGTGGTGTTCGGTCGACTTTGTTCAAAAGAGGCTGCGAGATCTCTGCTATCAGGAAATGCATGGGATTTGTTTTCTCAAAAGTCGATTTTCCCACAACAATTATGCCACAGGGCGATAAATTAGGTATACCATTATAACAAATAAAATGAAGCACGAGGGTTTTGCAATAAAAACATATCTGGAAAGTGAAAGGAAATAAAAAATTAACTGTGTTGGCACCGAGGGTTTCTGGCATCTCAGTAAAAATAAAATCCATGAACCCTCTATCATTGACAGTTGTAAAAAAAAAAGTTGTTCAAGAGTCACTAGAACAAATTCATATAATTGATATATGTGGGTCGATCTGTGGAATGGTCATGGGTTCGAATATGTGGGCGAATATTGAAAATGATAGTATGAACAAGTTACCAATAGAAGCCAAACGACAATCGTTAAATATGGACTGGATCGATGAGGGAAGGGTCATTATTTCTCAGATTGAAGCACATAAAGGAGATGGGATAAAATGCAAATGCATATCTGAGCAAGCTGCTTCTAATTAAAATTATGCAATTGTGTTGATTTTCCTCCATGTTTCTGCGTTAAACAACTAAAAAATATAGTGCATAAAATCTCACATGGACTGTCGAATGTTCTGTGTGCAGGTATCCAGAGAAAATGGTTGAGGATGCGAATCAAAAAATATTGAACATATTTCTTTGTTTTCTTCTTATGCTTGAAAATAAACAACATTCATGATCAAAGAGATGAGGTATACAACACCTTCACATTCATGGCATTGAGATCTGTGGATTTAGATCGCAGTTTAGATTCATGATTTCAATCCAACATAGCAACAAGCTCTCTTATTTTTCTGCATAAGTATCTTTGTTTCCTCAATATGTAGTCTATTGGCATAAGTAGCTTTGTTTCTATTTCCCTTATCTGGTTGCTCCTCTATTTGCAGGCGTAGGGGAACCTCCTTCACCAATCCTCCTTCCCCGACGATCATTCTCATTCATCTTGACTCGAAATTTCTTTGTTTCCAACACCATAGTGATAGGCCTTCAATTGCATATTTCAAACAAATTTACCTTCCATGGATCACCACCATGGCTCTCAAGATTAACAGACCCTTAAGAACTATAAGAGGCTCTGATACCAATTGATAAAATATAGACAAGAATAACAACATGGCGGAAAAGGCTCACTAGACAACACTCATGTATTCACTCCAATGTTACATATTTATAGTACAATGGGTGATGTCACCTCATAGAGAGATTTTCTCTAGATCCTAAAATCATGCATGATGACTAGGCTAGGCAATCTTAACTAACTCATTAGTCATCACTTGAGGATATATTACTAATATCCTAAATGAATAATACAAATATAGGTGACAATTTAGACTTAGTGATTGGTAAAGGTAAGCCATAGGCTAATAGAGACATCATCTTCCTTCTTTTCTTCTTTAGCTTGACTGATTTCATTTTTTAATCTATTGATTTTCTCTTCATTTTCTTCTGTTAGATCAACAAATTTTGTTTTCAACCTTTTGATCTTGTCTTCTTTTCTTTCTAGCTGAATATTTTTCTCAGATATGATTTCTTCATTGTCTTTGAGCTTTTCTTTTATTTCCAGGATATGCTTCTAATTGCCAAGCTCAAAATCTTCCTTCTCCTTTTATTTTACTTGACTAATTTATTTCATCGGCTTCTTGATCTCCTTTTCTTTCTCTTATAACTGATTTTCCTATTTATATATTATTTTATCATCGTCCTTGAGCATTTGGTTTATTTTCAAGACAAGTTTTTGACTCTTTTCAAGGTATTCTTGAGTGTAGTCATGAAGCTAGCTATAGTCTGATTCATTATGGTGATAGAGGTATTCAGAGAGACTCCAATCAACCTTTTCTTTGGCCTTTGATAGTTTTTATTCTTCTTCTTCCATGGGATAAATGCTAAAAGAACATTCTGTTATAGTATCTAAGTCTTCTTCTTTACTTGTAGAGGAGAGTTCAATATCACTTCTATTGAAATCGAAATATTGTGGAGAGTCCTTCACTTTATTGATGGTTGAGTCTTCATCTTCATCTTCATCCTTGATAGGAATGTCTTCTGTGTCTTCATTTTTTTATTTGATACATATTTTCTAACTTCAGCCATAAGTCCTTGGCGAATGTGCATAGTCCTATTCTTGTCTAGATCATATCAGATAATCCATTGAGAAGAATATTCAATGCCACTTCATTGTTCTTCCTTTCTCTTCTTTGGACTGTAATTTTGGATATATTCTTTGATGTAGTTAAGTCCCAGGGCTTGCTTACTACTGAACTCCAAACTTCAAATCCTTTTGATTTCAGAAACTAGTTGTATTTTCTCTCCATGAGGAATAATTTGTTCCATTGAATAAAGGAGCTTCAATTGCGGAGAGAACCATTTGTCCACCCATTTCTTCAAGATCTACCTTCCAGTGTTTAAACTATGTTTTGAAGGAACCTCCCTGTGATACCAATTGAAGAACACATGGACCACACTAAGAGGGGGAGTGAATTAGTGTGTGAACTATTTTAACTATTTATTTTCACAAGTTACCACTTAAAACATATTTGAACATATTAAGAACAATCACATCATAATTACAATGAACACAAAGACACCAGATGTTTGTATAAGCTTTTGTATAATAAATGAACATAGTAATATGAATATATGTGAGAGAGGATTTTATTTTAGCACCAACTAAAGTAAGGAGCACCAACCCCTCGAAGAGAACCAACTCTCTGCCAAGACCCAGCTTACTGCAAGTCCCAGCTTGTTGATAGAACCCATCCTATCCAACTAGAGTTTATTCAACTCCAGTAGTAGTGATCCATTATAGAATCAATTCGATCTTATGATCAGAGGTATATCATAAGACACTCATCACCACATTTCATCTTCTCTATAATTCACATTTTCTTTCCTCTGATATCTTCTTGGAATCTTCTTTGGCTTGTGATATTTTGTTCTGAAGTGCAAAGACACTTTCTTCTCACCACTTTTTCTCATTTATATAATCTTCAAACTGGTGTGAAATTTAAAACAATGTGTCCATTTCATTCTTCGACCATCGTGCCTCTTTGATTAATCAATCTTAATTACTGTTTATTTATTTTACGGTGAAGGTTTTCCATAAATCGATCGCAATCATGGATCAATTTAATTCTTTAAACTCGATCCTGAATCTCTGTTATATTTACAGAGACCAGATTCCTTGAAGGTGCTTCCTTCAAAACATCACATATGACCATGCCATAAGACCATGGGCTTTAACAACTATAGCGATGTATAGTCAAACTCTTATAGCATGTGACCAATGGCATAGAACCATAGGATTACCAACTAAGCAACATGCATTCTGTCCCTTTAAACCTTTTTACCATATGACCAACGACGATGACCTCACGCTTAGGCAATTAGACCAAATGAGCGCTTTATTACATTAACAATCATGATTCGATCTTTGATGGGATGGACATCTAACAGAGTTTCGACGTTTTTCCCATCGGGTCTTCGTGACTTACTACATTTCAAAATTCTCGATTATGATATCGTCGATACAATCAAACGATTCACGTTTATCTCGCGGAGATACATCAATGGTCCACTTTCACTTTGCACTCATACTTTTACTGCAAACTCTGATGGCCATGATTTAATCATTCATCAAGATGGATGGCCACCATAATTTTGGCACTTTTTCCTTTCGGAGTTTTCGTGACATCCATCATGTCAAATCTCCCGAAGCTGTAACTCTACTAACGCGTGTCCCTTTCTAAATTTCAGCGTTTGGGACTTCAAGATATTAGAGTATTTGCTTGCTATGCAAAACTCCCGAAGTAGAAACTCCCAGCGTGATGTAAACCTTCTGATGTCACAAGATGACTTGACACGTGTCGAATAGCTGCCATGTGTCATTCAAATCTGTTATATACACGTGATTGAAATGCCAATTTTATTTTGACACTTGTCACTATCTGAATGTGTCACGTGTCCTTAGCTGACGTGCTTTGCTGACATGGTCTATCACTGACATCACTCAAGATGACGTGGACCTTAACATGTTTCCTCCTCCTTGACTTCGGAGCTTCGGATTTTAGGGTTTTGAACAACTCTAGTCATTGATTCTCTGAATCACAAATCCCCGAATTGTTGATCTTATGCCACGTTCCCGCCTTCCAACCGATAGCTAGGATCTCTTTGGAATTTCAGACTTCATGAGTTCAGGATCCTTGAGTTGTTGTCACTCAAAATTGTCTGAGTCCATAGTTCTGAAGGAACTCACAGCTAACTATTGTGCAGCTTCTCCCAGATCTAACGGTCCTCGTACCTTTGTGATCTGACGGCCCAGAGCTTATCGGTATTTCTCATTTTGCTAATTTGGAGGACTACTCACCTCCCTTTTTCCATTTCTGATTTTTCGATATCCAATTTCTCAATATACGCTTACGTTGGATCGACGATCCACGACCCTCCATGATCCAATGGTCCAAATCATATCGCAATTTCACGTTTCGCAAGTTCATGCAACATTGTCTTTGACTTTCCTAATCTACGAGTTAGCGAAATTCCAATCACTTGCCACGTGTCCTCTTGATCCAACAGATCAGATCATTTCACTTCTTTGGAGTGTTAACTAACTCCTGGGCTTATCCTCCTTGCAGCTCCATTGGATCCGACGGCTGACGGGTATTCTTGAAGCAGATCAACGGCCATGATATTTCTGTGATCCAATGGTTAATCTCTCATTGCAATTTCACGTTTCGCGACTTCAAATGTTAGATAACCTACTTCCTTTGACTTTTTAGTCAGCGAGATTTTGATCTCTCGCCATGTGTCCTTCCACTCGACCATGATCTGATGGTCACAATATTCCAACGATCCTTAATCTCACGGTCACCCATATGATCATCGTCTGTAATACTTAGATGATCAACACAGTCAATATTTTGATCAAACAGTTGTTGATGTTTCTTCACTCTGATCAGACGGTTGTTGAGGCTCTCATTCTGATCGGATGACTGCTGAGGCTTCTCACATTTTCTGTGCACTGAGCAATTGTTCAGTATTTTCACTGATCCCGACGACATATATGCAATATGTTATTCCTTTAGAGCTTGATCATTGAATCATTGTTGATCCTATCGTGATCAACAATAGTCACGAAATACTTTTGTACTTCTGAGCTTTGATCTTCATATAATTCCCTTATGTTGTCCGCTCCTCCTCATGAGATTGTGTTGTCGATCTCTACATTTGTTATCTTCTTGTTGACTGATATATTGTTGACATCAATAACAATGTCATCTATCATTTAAAAACAGATCATCACTTCAACTATTGACATCAATGACAATCTCATCTGTGGTAATTCATCATTAACAGCAGGTCATCACATCGACTGTTGACATCAATGACAATCTGTCCAACATGGTTGCATTAACATCCACCGAACCAATACCATGCTGGAATTAATTTTCTCATATCAGAATAACCCTCTGACCAGGAATGAATTTCCGTCAGGCTGGTAGGTGGGAAGTCCTCCTCAAGAGTTAATGAGGGATGGGGCAGATTGCCCATCAGTAAGCCTTTCGAACCTGACCACGGACTGGAAAATTCGAGCCACACGGAATCTTGCTGAGGGAGGCAAGAAAGGAAGTGTGGTGGACAGAGGGAGACATGTGAAAAAATGAAGAGACGAGAAAGGAAACTCTCAGATCCGAGGAAGGACTGAAGGAGGAATAGTGAGTTATGATCACATAAATTATAGATTGAACCAGGAGGAGAGTAATATTCGTCCTTATCTATTTTCTATATTGGGAGAAGGAGAGTAACCTTCATCCCTAAATTTCGTTGAGATGGAAGTAAGAGATTGAATCTCAAAGCATTGTGTGTAATATCCCTAGGTCGAACCCAATTGTAATGTAAATGAAAATGTACTTAAGTTGGTGAGTTGTTTGATATTATTTTTTGTATGCACATTTCATAGCATAGTTCGTGCATGTACTGCGCAGTAAAATGAGGAAGTTTGCACATTCCTGGATACCACGTGCATCAACTTGAGTGCGCGCGATTTTGAGGCCAGAGAGCCTTTTGTGTATATGTTGTGTTTTATAAGTTGGTGATCCAATTATTATAAGCTAGGATGCTTATGTTTTGATTAGGCCGGAGAGCCTATATGTTAAAGGTCAGTGTGTCTATTTTTGTATATGTCTCATAATTAATATAAAATACATTGTTGCGTGCAGACCGACCACGATAAAAGAGTATGGGCCACTAAAATCCACTGGTTAGGGAAAGGGAGGGGCCTAAAAGTTAAGGAAAGGGGCTAATCTAGGGAGCTTAAGCCAAAAAGGAATATTATATTAATGTTTCTTAAATCATAAAGTATGGATAACTATTTTATCCTAAGTTCTAAAGTTGGGAACAAGTGGGCCAAAGTAGCTCCCAACATAACAAGTGTCAAGTTGGGGACATGCATACATAGTGTTGGGACTTAGTTCATTTCCCTATGTTTTTCCATCATTCTTCCATCATTCCTTCCATCATTCAGTCATCCAGCCAATCATCCATGAGCATGCACACACCCATTGAGCTATCATTTGTATCTTCGTGACTATACCTGAACCCATATCCTTAGCCATTCTCTATTCATGTAGTTGGTTAACTTGGGAGTTGGACTGAAGAGGCAGGTTGTCAGGCCCGTGGGATATTGAAGAGGCGAGTTGTCAGGCCCGTGAGAAATTTCTCTCTGGGTGAGAGAATTGATGGGAATTGATTTCCTGAAGGTGTTGAACTACAACTACAGTGCTCTGAGACTTCTTGTTTGACCTGTTGTTGAAGCCCAGAAAGAAAGTGGGGCAGCCGAAGGACTGTTGAGCAGAGAAGGGGAAGACTTTCTGGGTGGGACAGGCATGTGGGGAATGAGGGGTTGTAGGTTGTTAGTTTGAGTTGGCACCTAAGACGGAGTCTTTCCTGTTGTCTATGAGCCTTTATCCTAGTTAGGAATTCCTTTACCCGGATGGAGTTTAGTCCCAACTCGAGGGTGACTCACTATTGAGAGTGATGAACAATGTGGTCTAAGGATGGGAGGTTCATGGAAGGTTTTCACGAATTTGGTGACATTCTTACCAAGATAAGTGTCAATTGTGTACTTTTATGGGTTTATCTTATGTGTGGTTATATCTGTCTGTATATTTATGGGTATTTCCTATATATGCTGCATGTATATGTTTACTATTATTTCAATGTGAATCCATGCATTTTCCATATGTTTTTGGTTGTTACGTTATATATATGCAAGAGTTCTATGTGTATATATTTTAATTGCATGCAGTTCAAAAAAAAATCTATGTGGCATAGCTCAGTTGGATGTTGGGTATGTTACAGTATGTTCCGCAGAGAGAACAAAAAGTGTTATCTGGGGTAGCATGGCCTGGCATGGATGGTCGGGGAAGTTACATTATGGTATCAGAGATTCAGTTTTCAACACTGAGCCTGGATGGGCCAAGCAAGTTGAGTTGAAGCGAAGTTTCACACAGAATTTATTTCGAAGTGGCTGAATTTCAACTTGCAGAACGTCCATGATAAATTTTAGAAACAACGACGTGGAATTGGGAAAAGCCCCAATTTTTGTTGTTAAATTCCTGGGAAAAATGAGAAATTCAGCCATGTGATGAGATATTCTTGATTTAATATATGTTCTAGCAAATTTAGACCTGGAATTGGTCGAATTTGAAGTCACAGTAAAGCCATGATAGTTGGAGCGATTTTTATAAATAAAATTCTCAATTCGTGAATTGAGTTTGGGAAAAATTCGTTCCAGAAATGTCAACTCACAACGATTTGTTGTTACTGAGGTTGAATTGGTGTTATCGGGGTGAAATTGAACGAATTTCATGGTTACAGAATATCTATGATAAATTGGAGAAAAAGTTAAGAAAAAACCCCAATTTATTTAGTGGAATTCACGAGGAATTGATGCGCATAAAAATGAATGTGCGTAGGTGGGTGCACTAAAAATGCATGATGCACAGTAAAATCTTGTGATATGCAAAAATTGGACATTGTGCAGAAAAATGTTGGCGTGCTGGTGTGCGCGCTAAATTTTGGCGCCGCACGGAAAAATGTTGGTGTGCGACTGTGCGCGCTAAAATTTGGCACCACGAGGAAAAATGTTGGTGTGCGGGTGCGCGCACTAAATTGTGGCACCGCGTGGAAAAATGTTGGTGTGCGGGTGCGTGTGCTAAATTTTGGCATCGCACGAAAAAATGTTGGTGTGCGGGTGCGTGCGCTAAATTTAGCATCGTGAGATGTGACACACATAATAATGGCGCGCGTGGTGTGCCCAGTATTGGTTGAGCGCAGAATATTGGTGTGCGGAGGGGGCGTACTAAACTTTGGCATGGTGCAGTGTGTAGAGTGAAATGTGAACAGAATATTAGTATGTGATACAAAAACTGCGTGCAACAGGAAATAGTGCAAGAACCAAAACTGTGCGCGGTGGATATTGGCACGCGACACAAAAGTAGTGTGCACAAGTTATTGGCGCGACAAAGAAGTGATATGCAGTGGTTTTAAAGTGCGCAAAACAAAATTTACCTTGTGTTGTTGTTGTGCATGGTGAATATGGGTTTACAGGTTGAAATTTGTGCGCGTGAAGTTGTTTGAAGGGTGAACAACAACAAAAAACTAGTGATTTTCTGTGACGTTTTATATCATTTGAATGTCATATTTTTGCAGTGCGTTTTTTAGGCCCTTAAGAGCGTTTTTAGGAACTCGAAAACCATGAGAACAGAGTGTTCCAAATAACATTGTGTCTCTATAGCTCAAATAAAAGAGCTTGAATAGATCTTTCTAATGGTGTAAATTGTTCGTCAAACGAAGCTTTTATGAAAAAGTTACAGCACAAACAGTGGAGGGTAAATTTTAAGACCCATCTAACTTCAAAGAGCCATAACTTTCTACTCCAGAATCAGATTGAGGCAGAGGAGAAGTAAATGGAAAGATATTGAAACATAGAATACATTCCAAGAGCTGAATTAAATTTCTGGGCATGTTAAAAGTGTGTAATATGGAAAAGAAGGTACCTATAGCATACCAGTTACAATATGGTATGTTGGTCTAGAATTTCAGCAAGTTGTAACTAGCATCCCAGAACACAGAAAGAGATGAAAATTGGATAGATTGTCCATAAGATGTATATGAATAAACCCAATTGATATCCTACAAAAAATCCAATGGAGTGGGTGCGAAATTGCTTAATTACAGAGCAGATTTGTGCCAAGTTGATGTGTGAACAGAAAAATTAATGGGCAATTTTCAAATAACCATAACTTTCTGCTCAAGACTTAGAATTGAGCATGGGAGCAGGAGTTGGAAAGGTATTGGAAAATGGAAAATAATTATCCACCCACAAAATTGATCGGGAATTCAATTTTCCAGGAAATCAGAAGAAATAATTCTGATATATTATTGAACCAAAATGGTTCACATTTTTCATGAAATTGTTGAAACAGTTAGCCTGACAAATTTTTGTTGGATGCACATTTTGCAGAGTTAAGAACAACTAGATCAGATAAAGATCAACATAGATTCTATAGGAATAGAAGAGGCACAAGGGACTTAAATCCAGGAAGATGAGATTAGAGGGATGGATTTCCATTTAGGCATTAAAGGAACAAACTCCAATGGACATGGAGAAGGAAGGGATGAGAACATGAATATGGTAGAGACCATTAAAAATTTGCAGAAGGATTTCCAAAGCCATAAAGCTGATAATGAAAGGATTATGAGAGTCAAGCAGAAACAAGATGACTTCAACATAAAGTTATTGGAGAGCTTGAACAAAATAGAAAAGAAATTGGATAAGGAGAGTGGCTCAAGAAAATTTGGAAGTCATAGACCTCCTGATGAGAAAAGAAGAACCAGAAGTGTTAGCAGACATCACCACCACTCCCCGAGGCATTCCAATAAGAGAGCACACAACAACTTGAGTCCATCCCCTGTCAGGAAGCTTAAGGGGTCTGGGGTGGATGAGCTATGAGGATAAATGAACAAAATCAAACCTCCTACATTTGATGGTGAGCACAAGAAGGATGAAGATGCAGAGACGTGGTTGTTGGGCATGAGAATGTATTTTCAATTTGTTGGAAGATTGGTTGTTGTCATTGATGTCAACCCTAGTCATGGGTTTTGGACCGCAAGATTGATGAAGGTATTTGGACATAAAGGAAAATGCACATGCAGATACAACACCCATGGATGGATAGTATATATCATGTTGTTTCCAGTGGTATGTGGCATATCACATGGATCCTCATGGTTGAGGAGAAATTAATTTTTGAAGATGACAAAGTGAATTGAAGAAGGAAGTACATGTAGGCCCTGAAGATAATTAAAGAAAAGAATTACAAAATAAGAAAGTGTCAGGTCAGCCCTAATGTTAAAAAGAAGTGACATAAATGGTATAAATAAACATCATTATACATTCATTTGATACAAGTTGAATTTCAGAGAAAATAAGAAGAAAAGAAGGCCAGATTTCAAGGGAGAATGAAGTCTTTTGGTGATGTGTTCTAAGGTATGTTATTTTCAAGTCATCTTGTCATTTTTTCTATAAAAAAATTTCTAGAATGATTCAGATGGTGAAATCACTATGGTATTGAGAATACATATCAAGGTACCTCTGGTAAAAATTTCAGCTCTTGATTCACTATAATTATGGAGATACACTCTATGGAAGATACAGTTTGTGACCAGTCCTGAAGCTAGTCAATAAACAGGTGTTTCGGGTAAAATAGGCATAACTTCTTCATAGAGAATCCAAATGAAGTGGGACAAATTTCATTGTAAAGAGTATGGAATGTAGTCTCTTGTGTGCAAGTTTAAGAATCGTATGTTAATTATTGAGTGTTTATGGATAAATTCGTGAGTGCGGACACAGACCAATCTCCCCAAATCCACTTGGATCTGGAACAAAACGTGACAGAATACTACTCTTTCCCTAGATCTAGATATTGAATGAACTAAGAGAAATGGATGACGGACATACCTTATGAACGCTCTCCTTTAATCTCTGTTGTTCCTCTCTCTGCTACGATGCTCTTGTGTCGTCCAATCACAACAACACAAACCAATCACAGCAAATGCAGATTAATGTATTCAATACCTAATCTATACATGTGATCAAGGAATCATGTAATAAGATGACATCATCATTATGGGAAAGGGA
>ML788427.1:392013-414372 GCA_009831015.1 Picea engelmannii
AATAAACATCATTATACATTCATTTGATACAAGTCGAATTTCAGAGAAAATAAGAAGAAAAGAAGGCCGGATTTCAAGGGAGGATGAAGTCTTTTGGTGATGTGTTCTAAGGTATGTTATTTTCAGGTCATCTTACCATTTTTGCTATAACCTTTTTTCTAGAACGATTCAGATAGTGAAATCGCTATGGTATTGATATGACATATCAAGGTACCTCTGGTAAAAAGTTAAGCTCTTGATTCGCTATAATTATGGAGATGTGGAAGATAGGGTTTGTGACCAGTCCTGAAGCTAGTCAATAAACAGGTGTTCCGGGTAAAACAGTCATAACTTCTTCATCGAGAATCCAAATGAAGTGGGACAAATTTCATTGAAAATATTACGGACTGTAGTTTCTTTTGTGTGAGTTTTAGAATCAGATGTTAATTATTGAGCGTGGGGAATTCTGTGCAAGTTCACTCTCCTGAATAGACCAGAATTGAATAAAGTCTACCATTCTTTCTATAACCACTTTTTTGGGAGGATTCAAGGAGTGAAAATTGGAGGAGTTTCAGATAATACATTGAGTAATATTATCTACAGGATCCGAGTACTCCAAGAATTGAAGAATTGTAAAAATTGAAGAAGTCTCAGGAAGCATTATCAGGTTCTATGTGATGATTGGTTGATGGTGATGATTTAATGTAAAGTTTTATTATCTCTCATATATTCTTGGGTGGAAGGAAGGGGCAAGGATGGAGAGTTCAACTCTCTCTTGATATTGGAGGATTGTATCTTCCTCTTGGATGTTTATCCCTCCCTTTACATTTGGAAGTTGTAGCTACCTTTGGAAGTCATTACTTCCCTTGAACAATAACTATTGATTATTTCTTATATATTGTTCATGTTGTATTGTGGTGTATTGGTGTAACTCTTATACTATTGTTCATTTCTCATTGGATACATTTGAATGATTTAAGTATAAGTTGAAAAATGTTTTAAATTGTACTTGATACTGATTCACCCCCCTCTCAGTATCAACACAATTGCATAATTATTCTTCTCATGCATAAGGTAGAATTGTTATATATCAACTCAAGGGAAAGGCATCCATGTGGTGGGATCAGCTTATGCAGGTGCAACACATTAAAGAGAAAAGTGTCACTTGGAGGGAATTCAAGAATTATTTTGAGAAGACATAATTAACTAAGAGATACTATGACAAGAAAATGAAAGAGTTCTTTGAACTCAAGCTTGGGAGTATGACAATTGATGAATATGAAAGAAGGTTTCTAGAACTGTTGAAGTATGTCTCTTTCATCAAGGATGAGACAGTTAAAATTCAAAGGTATTTGAGTGGATTTTCATCATTCATCAGTGAAAAAATACAGTATGATGATCCAAAGACATTGGAGGAGACCGTAAGGCGAGATAAATTCCTATATGATCATCAAAAAGCAAGGCCAACTTTCCAAAAAGATTGGGAAGACAAAAAAAAGTTCAAGATGGATCAGAGGAAGAAGGGAGCTAAGCCACCATTCTTAAAAAATAATCCACAGGGACAACAAACTCCTAGAGAGCCTATAACGATTGAGACAGAGGGTCAAAGGCCAAGGAAGCCATCTATTCAATGTTGGGGTTGTAAAGGAGATCATATGTACAGAGATTGTTCCTACAGAGGTGAAAAAGTGAGAACTGTTCACAATGTACAATAAGTTGAAATAGTGGAGGACATGGGCCGAAATGTAGCAAGGATCTATGTAGCCCTAGACAACATGCAAGCAGAGTATCAGTCACATATGATTGAAGTGGAAGGTATGATCAACAACCAATCCATTGCTATTTTAATTGATTCAGGAGCTAGTCATAGTTATATAGATCCAAAGATGGTGGAAAGTTTACATTTTCCAAGAAGCAAGCATGTAAAATACTGGTTGGTGCAGCTGGCTACCGGAGCCAAAATAAAAGTTAATTAGATGGTTAAGTCATGTCTTATGGACATGAATGGACTGAACACCAGGGAAGATTTGAACATCTTTCCTTTAGGTTCATATGACTTTCTAATTGGTATGGATTGGTTGGACCAACATCATGCCATCCTAGACTATCATAACAAGACATTTACTTGCCTAGATGAGGAAGGGAATATAAGGAAAGTGCAGGGAATTCCCAGGGCAGTAACCATCAGATAAATTTCACCATTGCAGCTGAAGAAATGTTACAGAAAAGGGTGTCAAATATTTGAAGCTCATATGGAAGAGACACCTAAAGATAAGGTGTCAAATTTGGAGTATTATGCAGTCCTAGAAGAATTTGAAGATGTGTTCAAGGAGGTATCAGGACTACCCCCAAAGAGATATATTGATTTCTCTATAAATTTAATGCCTGGAGCAGCTCCAGTGTCAAAGACTCCTTACAGAATGAGTACACTAGAGTTGAAGGAGTTGCAAATGCAGCTTAAAGAACTTTTGAAGAAGGGGTATATACACCCAAGTGTGTCACCTTGGGGTGCCCCAGTCTTGTTCATGAAGAAGAAAGATGGAACATTAAGATTGTGCATTGATTTCAAATAATTGAATAAAGTGATTGTAAAGAACAAGTATCCTTTGCCAAGGATTGATGATCGTTATGATCAATTGAAGGATGCAAAGATCTTTTCAAAGATAGATCTCAGATCAGGAT
The DNA here is from genome assembly GCA_009831015.1 of Picea engelmannii. Classification (NCBI taxonomy): domain Eukaryota; kingdom Viridiplantae; phylum Streptophyta; class Pinopsida; order Pinales; family Pinaceae; genus Picea; species Picea engelmannii. The sequence continues at coordinate 394,675 of ML788427.1, forward strand.
ACCATCAGGTAAGGATTAAAGAGGAAGATATCAGCAAGACCACCTTCAAGACAAGGTATGGTCATTATGAGTTCATAGTGGTGCCATTTGGGTTGTCAAATGCAACAACTATTTTCATGTACTTAATGAATAGTGTTTTCCGAGAATATTTAGACAAGTTTGTCATTGTCTTTTTGGATGACATTCTTATATATTCTAAGTTAGAGGGAGATCATGAACATCATTTGACAATGGCATTGCAAGTATTAAGGGAGCATCCGTTGTATTCCAAATTGAGAAAGTGCTCATTTTATCATAAGCAAATTCATTATTTGGGTCATATCATTTCAAAGGATGGGATAGCAGTGGATCCTGAGAAGATAGAAGCCATTAGAGAATGGTCAGCGCCAAAGAATGTGACAGAGGTCAGATTATTCATGGGCCTTGCAGGCTACTATAAGAGATTTATTGAAGCATTCTCAAAGATTTAACAAGTGCTCCAATATTAAGGATTGCAGACCCAAATGAAGACTTCATTGTATGCACAGATGCATGTAAAGAGGGACTTGGTGGAGTCCTCATTCAAAATGGGTTTGTTATATGCTATGAATCAAGGAATTTGAAGGAGCATGAAATACACTATGCCACTCATGATTTGGAGTTGGCATCCATAGTGCATGCCTTGAGGAAATGGAGACACTACCTCATGGGGAAAATGTTTGAGCTAAGAACAGACCATAATGGTCTGAAATATTTATTTGATCAACCAAATTTAAATGTTAGGCAAAGCAGATAGTTAGAATTTCTAGGTGAATATGACTTTGATATAAACCATATCAAGGGGAAAGAGAACAAAGTGGTTGATGCACTCAGTAGAAGAGTGCATGAATTGCATGCTACAGCCATTATCATGTACCAATCAGAGTTGAAAAACAGAATTATAGAGGCTACCGGATCAGATTTGCAATACAAGGAATTAGTCGCAAAATTACAAGAAGGCATTTTGTAGTAGAAAATTGAGGAATACAAGCTAGATGATGATGAAATTCTCAGGTACAGGGGAATAATTTATGTACCAAATTATAATGAATTGAAAAATCTAATATTGAGAGAAATGCATAATGTACCTTATGTTGGACACCCACATTATCAGAAAACTATTGCAGTTGTCAAAAGCCAATATTATTGGCAAGGCATGAAGAAAGAGGTTGTTGATTTTATTGTCAGATGTTTGGAATGTTAAAAGGTAAAGGCTGAGAATAGACACCCAGATTGTTTGCTACAACCATTACCCATTCCTGAGTGGAAATGGGAAGTGGTCACAATGGATTTCATCACTAAACTGCCTAGAACAAACAAGAAACATGATTCTATCATGGTAGTGGTGGATAAACTTACTGAGGCTGCCCATTTTATTCCAGTTAAGCTCACTCACAAGGCAGCCAACATTTTTTATGCTTATATGAAAGAAATTGCTTGATTACATGGCATACCCAAGACAATTGTGTCTGACAAAGATCCAAAATTTACCTCAAATTTTTGGAAAGAACTATTTAATGGATTTGGAACAAATTTGAATTTTAGTACAGCATATCATCCAGAATCAGATGGTCAAAAAAAGAGAGTAAATCAAGTGATTGAAGATATGTTGAGGATGTATGTGACGGATAAACCATCAAAATGGGAAGACTACCTACACTTGGTAGAGATTTCTTATAACAATGGGTACCAAACATCTCTAAAGTTGATCCCATTTGAGGCACTTTATGGAAGAAAGTGCAACACACTAGTAATCTAGGATAACCCAATAGATAGAGCAATGGTTGGGCCAGATTTGCTCAAGGAAATGGAGGAGCAAATGATAAAAATAAAGAAAAATTTAAAGGTTACCCAAGATAGGAAGAAACGCTATGTTGATAAGGGCAGAACTCACAGGGAATTAAAGTGGGAGACCATGTATTTTTAAAAGTGAAAGCCAACAAAAGTTCCCTAAAGTTGGGAAATTGTTCAAAATTGGCAGCTCGTTATTGTGGACCATTTGAAATCCTAGAGAGGATTGGTCCAGTAGCTTATATGATTTCATTACCTACATTTATGTCTGTTCATAATGTATTACATGTATCATTTCTCAAGAAATATATACCTGATGCTAATCATGTTATTGATTGGAATGTGATCCAGGTGGAGCAAGAAGGCGCTTTCCAAGTGCATCTGGTGCACATTCTTGACCGGAAAATCAAACAGCATTGAAATCGAGCCATAGGTATTGTAAAGGTCCAATGGACCTTGTACGGTCTTGAGGATGCTACTTGGGAGCATGAGGATGCAATGCGGACAGAATACCCACATCTTTTTTAGGATTTTTGAAATTTTGTTGTATATGGGTACATGGTGCATTGAGGACAGTGCATAAATAAGGGGAGGGGATTGTAATATCCCTAGGCCGAACCCAATTGTAATGTAAATGAAAATGTACTTAAGTTGTTGAGTTGTTTGATATCATTTTTTGAATGCACATTTCATGGCATAGTGCACGCATGTACTACGCAGTAATATGAGGAAGTTTTCACATTCTTGGATACCACGCGCAGCAACTTGAGTGCGCATGATTTTGAGGCCAGGGAGCCTTTTGTGTATATGCTTCATTTTATAGGTTGGTGAGCTAGTTATTATAAGCTAGGATGCTTATGTTTTGATTATGTCGGAGAGCCTAGATGTTAAAGTCTAGTGCACCTATTTTTTTATATGTCTCATAATTAATATAAAATACATCGTTGTGCGTAGACCAACCATGATAAAAGAGTATGGGGGACTAAACTCCACTGGTTAGGGAAAGGGAGGGGCCTAAAAGTTAAGGAAAAGGGCTAATCTAGGGAGCTTAAGCCAAAAAGGAATATTATATTAATATTTCTTAAATCATAAAGTATGGATAATTAATTTATCCTAAGTTCTAAAGTTGGGAACAAGTGGGCCAAAGTAGCTCCCAACATGACAAGTGTCAAGTTGGGTACATGCATACATATTTTTGGGACTTAGCTCATTTTCCTATCTTCTTCCATCATTCAATCATCCAGTCAATCATCCATGAGAATGCACACACCCATTGATCTATCCTTCGTATCTTCATGATCATACCTGAACCTGTATATTTAGCCATTCTTTGTTCGTGTAGCTAGTTAGCTTGGGAGCTAGACTGAAGAGGCAAGTTGTCAAGCCCATGGGATATTGAAGAGCTAGGTTGTTAGGCCCGTGAGAAATTTCTCTCTGGGTGAGAGAATTGTTGGGAATTGATTTCCTAAAGGTGTTGAACTGCAGATACATTGCTCTGAGACTTCTTGTCCGACCTGTTGTTGAAGCCCAGAAAGGAAGTGGGGCAGCCGAAGGACTGTTGAGAAGAGAATGGGCACACTTCTTGGGTGGGACAGGCATGTGGAGAATGAGGGGCTATAGGTTGTTACTTTGAGTTGGCACCTGAGATGGAGTCTTTCCTGTTGTCTATGAGCCTTTAGCCTGGTTATGAATTCCTTTACCTGGGTGGAATTTAGTCCCATCTCGGGGGTGACTCACTGTTGAGAGTGATAAACAATGTGGTCTAAGGCTGGGAGGTTCATGGAAGTTCTGAACATAGTTGGTGACATTGTTACCAAGATAAGTGTCGATTGTGTATTTTTATGGGTTTATCTTATGTGTGGTTATAATGGTCTGTATATTTATGGGTATTTCCTATATATGCTACATGTATATGTTTATTGTTATTTCAGTGTGAATCTGTGCATTTCCATATGTATTTGGTTGTTATATATATATATATATATATATATATATATATATATATATATATCCACAAGAGTTCTATGTGTATATATTTTGATTGCATGCAGTTCGAAAAAACTTCTATGTGGCATAGCTCAGTTGGATGTTGGGTATGTTACGATATGTTTCGCAAAGAGAACATAAAGCGTTCTCTGGCATAGCGTGGCCTGGAATGGATGGTCGAGGTCATTACATCATGGCTTAATCTTGGGGGTGGCTATTTATAAATCCATTAGGAGGGACTGAGCCTATGGTTGGGTGGAGACGAGCACCCCTTTCAGCAGTCACATCACACTCTATGGTTTTGATAAGTGTTTTCTTGCCTTATGTTTTGAATTGTAAATAATGGATGCATGCGGGTATTTACATGTCTATAAAGGTTTCCTTTTCTGTCTTAAATGACTAAGTTATGAGTGTGCGTTTGTTTCCTTGAGAACCCATCATTCTGCTTGGATTTCCATATGCCCAAGTTTAATCACTCGAAGGCGCTTTCCCCGAGAATTTACATTGTCGTTCCGGAGTCGGAACAAGCCTCTGGGCATATTTTTCGATTTGGTAACCTCAAAAGTTAACTTGCCTTGATTCAGAGCTTAAATATCTGTGAGTCGGGAAGGTATTCCCTTCAGACTAATAGTCTAGGAGACTCTGAACTTGCACTTATTTCCTTAACCAAAATCCCGGCTAAGAGTGGGGATCATAGTCCCAGAGTTTTATGAAGATCCACGTGACCTAGGTGTAGGAAATTTGGGGCTCGAGGCTCTAAGATGTCAATTTGTATGAAGGTCAAGTTAAACCCTACAATTGATATGCATCGTCGATATATGAATGGAGATCGAGGGTGGGGAATCACTGCGGAGCGCAAATGTGAAAATAGAAGATGTGCTAGTTCGTGGCCCGTAATTCACCCTTCTTGTTGATATCGATAGGTTGGAGGATCAACGATCTCGGTTAGACTAGAACCAAGTGAGCACTTTCCAAATTGTGGAGGTCGAACTCCCTGGTAAAGAACCCGCATGTTGGGACTCCGTAATTCCTGTGAACCATCGATCGATGTTGACCTTCGATCTGAGTTTGAAGCGATCCCTAAAATGAAAGGAGTGCGTTGGATGGCGAAAACCTTCCAAGAGGTCAAGCTCAAAAGAGATAGTGATTTCAGGAGCGCAAATGAAATCCAGGAGATGGACCCATAGAAGGAGCAAAGGTCGAATCCTTTGAGCACTTAGAAAACCTTCTGAGTGAGAGTAAGTCAGAAGCCTAGGAGGAGGAGTGACAATGGTCGTTGGATCACATTGTAGAGTTTCAACAGTCGTCTGATCGAAACAAGGTGCACGAACCTTAGTCCCTTTCACACGTAGGAGAAGAGGACTTACCAAAGTTCCGAAGTCCCGAAGTAGTTTGGGACCATCCATCGTCAAGAGGGACATGTGGCGACGAATCGTGGACTCCAGAGAAATTTGTTCGAGGCTTTTCAGTTAAAAGTTGAAATTCCTAAACCCCGAAGACCCGAAGTGAATCTGGACCGCCCGATCCAGAGGGAAACGTGGTGACAGATCATGGACTCCGGAGGAATCTGTTCAAGAGGAGGCAAGTTTGAGACTTGATATTCCTGAAGCCCAGAGAGCTGAAAATCTGAAGTAGAATCTCAGTCGCCCGATCGCAAGAACAGATCTGATCCGTCAGATTGTTCGGGGTAAACTTCAAGCGTCGGATCACCAGAGTGGATCTGAACCGTCAGATACTGTGAGTCCGGGAGGAGGCAAGTTTTAAACTTGATATTCCCGAAGAGCCGAAGAGATGTGAGTTGTCTATTGGAATGGGGACACTTGTCAATAGATCGAGAGATCCGGGAATATTGTAGTGGGGTTTCAGTTTGAGAATTGAGATTTCCAAACCCCAAAGGCCCGAAGACCTGAAGTGAACATGGACCAACAGATCTAAGGGAGACATGGCGTGAATCTGTGAGATCTAGGTGAATACCCGAAGTAATCCTCGATCATCAGATTAGGAGGACATGTGTCAGAGGATTGTAGCCTTTAGATAAAAGTCATTGAGAAAAAGGTCTAATATTTGAGATCTCATAAATCTGAAACCAGAAGGAGATCTGAACCGTCGATTGAGATGAGGTTTGGAGGACCGTTGATTGGGTTAAATGTCTAAACACCCAAAGTGGAAGAAAGACCATTGATCGAGAAGGACAGGTGTCTGCAGATCGTCAGCTCCAAAAATTTGAAGTACGGAATTTAATACTTGGTATGAATATCAATATTGTGCTGAATAGATATTGTCTTAGTTATAAATAAATTGATTATGAGGATAACGATGTTTATATATATATATATGGGCATTACAAGGAGTAGTTCGGGATTCTATAAGAAAGGGGGTTTAAATCCTCAAGATTCAAGAAATATGGAAAAGATTCTAGAAGGAGCTTTCCTACTAGAAGTGTATATCAGCAAAATTTCCACTCTCAAAGTGGAAATAAACCTTTTAATACAGCCCCAGGAAAGACTGATAACCTAAAAAAAGAACCCTTAAAATGTTGGGGTATTGGAGAGGATCGTAAATTGAGGGACTGCCCAGACAGAAAACAGAACAGTAAGAGGGTCTACAATATCTGAGAATCTATCACTGTCAATGATGTCGCTAGGAGCATGCTGCGAATCTATGCAGCCTTGGACAATAATCAAGCCGACCACCAAGCTTCAGTATTGGAGCTAGAAGGTATGATCGCCAACCATCTAGTTTCTATTTTAATTGACCCAAGTTCTAATTTGAGTTATGTGGACCCTCAAACTATTGATAAGTGTAAAATGAAACCAATTAGACATGTTAAACTATGGTTGGTGAAATTATCCACTGGAACCAAAAGAAAAGTGGCAGAGGTCATACCGCCTGTCAATTCATCATGGGTGGATTTCCCACCCAAGCGACCCTTAACGTACTTCCCCTGGGATCTTATGACTTGTTGATTGGTATTGATTGGTTGGCTACTTACAAAACCAAATTGGATGTTTATCATAAAACTTTAGAATGTGTAAATGAAGAAGGAAGAAAGACGACCCTCCAAGGGATTCAGAAGCCTGTCTCGGTGAGGAAAATATCATCCCTTCAAATGAAAAAGTATTGTAGAAAGGGTTGTTCCTTATATGCCATACAGGTATTGGAATCTATTGAGGATGACAAACCAAACCTAGAGGACCACCCCATATTAATATAATACAAGGACGTATTCCCAAAAGAAGTACCAGGTCTACCTCCGAGAAGGGATATTGACTTCTCGATAGAACTTACACCGGGAGCGGTGCGAATGCCATACAGAATGAGCATGCCATAGTTGTTTGAGCTCAAGCTACAGCTAAAGGAGATGATGGACAAAGGCTACATCCGACCCTGTGTATCTCTGTGGGGAGCACCCATCCTATTTGTGAAAAATAAAGATGGCACACTCTGACTGTGCATAGATTGTAGACAACTCAATAAGGAAACCATAAAGAACAAGTACCCCTTACCAAGAATCGATGACCTATTCCACCAATTGGGAGGTGCATCCATCTTCTTGAAAATCGACCTAAGGTCTAGCTACCATCAAGTTCGGATTAAGGATGAAGACATCCACAAAATAGCCTTTAGGACGAGGTATGGTCACTATGAATTTGTGGTGGTGTCGTTTGGGTTAACCAATGCCCCCGCCACTTTTATGTGCTTGATGAATAATGTACTCAACAAATTTCTGGACAAATTTGTATTGGTTTTCATTGATGATATCCTAATCTAATCCAATAACAGGGAGGAGCACGTAGAACATCTTAGACTAGTACTTCAAGTACTAAGAGAGAATCAACTCTACACTAATTTTAGCAAGTGCGACTTCTTTCAAAAGAAAGTCCATTACCTAGGCCATGTCATTTCTAAGGAAGGAGTGGCAATAGACCCCGACAAGATCAAATCTATTATGGAATGGCCTACCCCAAAGGATGTATCCAATATTAGATCCTTCAAGGGCTTAGCGGAATACTATAGAAGGTTCAGAAAAGGGTTTTCCAAGATTGGTTGTCCAATCACTGCCCTTCAGAAAAAGGGGATTAAATTCATTTGGACATCAAAATGTGAAGAACGATTTCAGGAACTGAAATACCTCCTGACCCATGCACCCATGCTAAAGATTACAAACCTGGATAATGATTTCCTTGTGTGTACAGATGCCTGCAAGGAAAGACTCGGAGGATTCCTTATGCAAGAGGGACATGTAATTTGCTACACATCCAGGAAATTAAATGAGCATGAGATCAATTATGTGACCCATGACTTAGAATTGGCTGCCATAGTACATTCTTTAAAAATGTGGAGGCACTACCTCTTGGGTAGAATATTTGTGCTTATGACAGATCATTGTGGATTGAGACACTTGTTTGATCAACCAAAACTCAATACCAGTTAAGCTAGGTGGATGGCTCTCCTAAGTGAATTCGATTTTGAAATAAAACACATAAAAGAAAAGGAAAATAGGGTGGTCGATACCCTTAGCAGGAGTATAAAAATGATTCATCTAGCAGCAGTAAGCACCTGTGAAACGAACGTTAGGGAAAGAGTCAGAAATGCACAAGAGACAAATGCATTCTTCAAGACCGTGACCTCATACCTAAGAAAAGAGCCTATAGGGTTGAAGTATGAAGGCTACCAAATGCTCAAGGAAGGGCTTCTGACTTACAGAAATAGATTGTATATTCCAAACTGTGACGACTTGAAGAGGTTCATAATTGATGAACTACATAAGAGACCATATATTGGTCACCCAGGATATCAGAAGATGATCACAGCCACTAGGAAACAATTCTATTGGCCTGGGTTGAATAAATGCATAGCTAACTATCAAGCTAAGTTTCTAGAATGCCAACAAGTTAAGCCAGAGCACCAGCATCTAGCAGGATTATTACATCCCCTACCAATCCCAAAATGGAAATGGGAAACCATCTCCATGGATTTCATCACCGGATTACCAAAGTCGACCAAGCAAAATGATGCCATCATGGTCATGCTGGACAAACTGAGTAAATCTACTCATTTCATTCTTGTCAAATCGACTTGCAAGGCCATAGATATTGCCAACATCTTCATGAAGGAGATATTTAGACTGCATGGCATGCCCAAGGAAATTGTATCTAACCGAGATACCAAGTTTACTTCAAACTTTTGGAAATCCCTAATGGTTGGTTTTGAGACTAAATTGTTGTTCAGCACAGCCCACCACCCTCAAACTAATGGAAAAACAAAAAGAGTGAACCAAATAGTAGAACACATGCTAAGGATGCATGTAATGCATCAACCTAAGAAGTGGGAAGACTACCTACCATTGGTAGAGTTTTCCTACAAAAATGGTTATCAAGAACCCTTGAAGATGATCCCTTTTGAAGTCCTCTATGGTAGACAGTGCAAGATTCCAATCAACTGGAATAATCCATTGGAAAGAATTACAACCGAACCCAACATGCTGAAAGAAATGGAACAGCAAGTGGTTCAGATAAGACAAAATCTAAAGATTTCTCAGGATAGACAGAAAAGTTACGCCGACATAAAGAGAACTCCCAGAGAGTTCAAGACTGGAGACCATGTATATCTCAAAGTTATACCCAAGAAGAGTTCCCTGAGAATGGGAGCATGTGCCAAGTTGGCACCTCAGTATTGTGGACCCTTTGAAGTCCTAGATAGAGTGGGGCATGTAGCCTATAGGCTAACACTTCCTCCCATGGTAAAGGCACATAATGTTTTTCATGTTTCATTACTGAATAAATATGTACATGATGCTAATCATATAATTGACTGGTCTGTGATCTAGGTGGAGCTGGAGGGAGAATTCCTGCCATAACCCCAATGCATATTAGACAAGAAGCAAACCTCACTCAGGAATTGAACCATTGCACATGTCAAGGTCCAATGAAAACACTTTGGCCCAGATGAGGCTACGTGGGAAATGGAACATGCCATGAGACAGGCATATTCAATTTTGTTTACTTCTGTACATACATATCATGTTGATAGATAGAACATCGAGGATGATGATTCCTTTCAGGGGGAGGGAATTGTAACACCCTGTTACACATTATTTTGGTCACCCTGATGATGATTACATAAACATGTGTTCAGGTTCCCAATATAATCTTTTGCCTGAGAAAAGAAACCTCTTTCCACCCTTGCAAGATGAATTTTTGGAAGGCCACCGCAGGCTGCTCCTTTTACATAGTGCAAAAATCCCTGATTTCTGCATGCTACACTATAGCCAGCCTGCGGGGTTTCCACAGGCTGCTATATAGGCAGTTTGCGGCAACGCTTTAAAACTAAAAGAGGGAAGAAGTTCTAGCAGCTTATAGAAGTGGAATCTTCTGGAAATATGAGGTGGTGTCTGTATGGTTACGATCCTACTGACTTCTTTGATTTGATGGGATCATCCTCATCTCTTTAACCACTTCATATTCTCCTATATAATGATAGGCTTCTCATGGAAAAGATTAGAGGTACAAGCATAAAGAAGCATAGAGACTGAAGAAAGAATAGGCTGAAAACTGTGTGAAGAATCCTATTTCAAGTGATGCTTAAGTTCTCCATTCATCCATCAAGCTTTTGAGAGAAATATTCATGCAAATGTCGGAACAGATGTATGTCGGTGTCAGAACAAAGGGCCACTGAAAGGGAAATTGCAACATCAAGGTGATTTGGTTGTATCTTCTACCTTTCATTAATATAATACGGTGGCACGTCTCTTTCCCATAAAATGATTGATATTTTATTACATGACTCCTTGATCACATGTTTAGGTTGTCATTGAATTTCACTATTGTTTCTTTCATGTTAGTTGATTTGTGCTATTGCAGATCTGATCTCATAGGAACATCGGAGTAAGGCAGGATCAACAAAGACATAAGGAAGTGATTCATAAGGTATGTTATCTATTCCTTCTTTGGTAGTTAAAATCAATGATTGAAACCTACGGAAAGCATCGTGTTCCGTCTTGTTTTGTTCTAGATCCAGGTGGATCTAGGGGGGTTAGTTCATGTCCGCATCTACCAATTTACCTGTTAACAAAATTGGTGACTCCACTGGGGAAAGTGCAACTTGATTGTGGGTTTTTGTTGGCCATTTTCTCATGGCCTATCTCTTACATTCTATTTCAGTCTCTGAGTCTGTGGGAGATCCAATTAGAGTCACTGGATTTAAAATTTTCCTGAGACCCTTTGTCCTTTTTGAAAAATTTTCTATTTTTTGAAACGCGTCCACACTGAACCTTATTGGTAGCTCATGGAAACCTTCCATTTCCGAACCCTGGTGGTTTGTTTCAGTGAGGGATTTTCGCGACCTGTATGTTTATTGGCCTGTGGAAACCACTCATTTCCGAACTACGTTATATTGTCTACCTGCGGTAGCATTTGACAACTTTTTGGATTGGGTCTTGACCTATACTATTGCCCAGTTTTTGCTTCAGTCAGCTGGGAAAGGGATTTTAATACCAGTTCTTGAGTGCTTCTGATTTTTTCAACTTGGTCTTGATTGATTTTAGAGATCGAGCACCTCTCTTTGATTTTTTTTTCGATTCTTGTTTTTTATTTTTGATCGACAAGGATATAATATCTGAACTTGCATCTGAGTGCTTGATCGATTAAAATTATTCATTTGGAGTTGGGTTATAGGTTGGTTACACCTTCTGGATTGCTTAACGATCGGAACACCATTTTCTTGTTTACATTTGAAGAAACCTTGTCTTGTCATTTGTGTTGTTATCTTCGTTGAAAGATTGATTTGGGTTCTTGTTGAGTGTTTTATTTTCATTGATTGATTATCCTTTCTTAGTTCCGTTCCTGTTTGGTTTTTCGAAAGGAAAAAATAAAAGTCTTTTAGGTGATCATTTATACAGAAAATATTGGCATTCCAAAAATTTGAAAAAGAACAAATAGTGAAATTATATCATTTATGATTGTTTGGTACTGCATTTAAAAGAAGAGAATTGTACATCGTAGTTTGCATTGCTCCAGAAAAGTTATTTCTCCTTACTGTAGATATAATTCATTGAACGAAAGTTTGCATCATTCATTTATATTTACACGTTATTGGGTCAAAGTCTCACATAACATTGGTTTCATTCCCATCTCCCTCTTGAGTAACAACAACCTTTAATAATATTGTGAAACTCTAAAATTCAACTAGTAACTTTTTCTAGGGCTCTTTTACACCAACATTAGCTAGGCTAGAGCTTTGGAATAGGCAGTGAGACACACTCTCTAAAGCACAAAACACACCATAGTATCTTGTGATAGGGAGTGGTCAAATCCATTTGCAATGTTTTGTCTTGGGAAGCCCTTCTTACACAAGGGTCAAACCTGAGGTTGCATTGATATTGGCAGAGTTACTCACCTTGCTTTGTTGATCTCAGTGTAGATATTCCACGTATTATGGGGGTCGCTTGAAGGTATACCCACAATGATGAGTGGAAGCCTCTCAAGTTCATTTTGGGCTAGATACCCTGCCCTTGCGTGTGGATTGGTCTGTCGACTGTTTCCCCAGGCATCATTGTTGTTTGTGGTAACTTTAGTATCCTATATCCTTAGGGTCTTACAGAAGGTGACTATGGAGGGGCAAGTCTTCATGGTACCTGGAATCGACGTTGGTCAGACTCACTCGAAATCTTTGGAGGGTATACCCATGATTATGTGTGGGAGCTTGCACCAGAGTGTAAGTCCATTAAGCAGGCTGTCAACATAACTTTTCCACCCTAGCCCAGCCCCTTCTTGTCTCATCTTCACGACATTGGATTTCATCACCAACTAGTGACTTTGAAATAAGGAGGTCTTGTTTTCTTGGTTTGATTCCTAGATTGTACTAACGAGTGTTGTTCGTTTTCGTAGTTGGCCATAGATTTTTTTTCGTAGATTTTTTGGTTCAGACAACATTGACCCTCCATGTCGTTCACGTAGGATGCAAGGACTACCTCCGGAAGAGCCCGAGGTTTCTCAACCCTTGCGTCCTAACCCACCGGAGGTTTCTCCTCAATAGAGTGAGATCCAATACCATGTACCCTCACAAACGGAAAGGGTTGATTCTATAGAGATATTTTGAATTGTTTCTGACCCTCTAGAAGTTTTCTGCCTACCTTCTGGATATGAGAGACGTATTCTCCGACTCAATTCGTCCGAAGAACTTGTTATTGACACTTCTGTATTATCTCTTGATATTATTGCAAGCCTTAACGAGGATCCTTATTGGACCACTGACATAGCTCAGACTCCGACTTCTAGAAGGAACCCTCCTCCCTTAGAGATAGGAGTTGAAATACCTACCACTTATGAACCTCTCAAAACATCTTACACATTCACGATACCCCTAGATCACTTTAATACTACAACATGCTATTATTTTCCTAGTTCATAAACGTTGTCAGCTGGACCCAATTTAACCACCCCTCTCTAGTAGGTCCATTCTATGATGATCCCAAATACTACGGCTATTCCCATCGAAAATATGGTGGCTGGCCAAACACCTATTGGCACACCACTTTTACCTAGTCAGATCCCATCCCCTCCTCTTGGGTATGTATAATGTGTTGAATGATTCTATTCTCGTTCCTACCCAAGTCCCATACGGAACTCCTGGAGTCTCCACTCCTCCTGGGCACAATATTGTTCCTGGTTTTATTCCGATACTTCCTTAGCCCCCTTCCGGAGGGTCTTATCCATCCCTCATCGAAGGAGCCAACCCTAGTGGCACCACTCAGTCTTTCACAACTAATCACCAAATTCCTGTCGACGGACAATTTCACCCTGGGGGCCAAATGCAATCCCCTTTTGGAGGTCAAATCCCAATTGGAACACAACCCCCAGTTGGAGGACAACCCCCACCTACCCCACCCTATGGAGAGAACATACCTGCATCCTTGGCCCAGTATTGGAACTATCTTACCCAAAATAATCCTCAACAGACTGGGGGGAAATAGCCTCAAGCTAGCTCTTTCATACCCCCTAGTACAGACCAACCATATCCAGGTCTGTCCAATCCCATTTGGGGTTCGAACATTCGACCCAATGTCCCTGTTCAAGGGAACAACCCTAACCAGTACAACCCTATGGGTTACATGCCTCCGCACCAACAACCGAATCTACCCGGATCTTCGCATTATATGCAAACTTCTTACGGTCCTACTGGTATACCTACGAGACTTCCTCCCCAAAGTCACCAGTACCCCCACATGAATAGACAGTTACCCTTCTTAGGCACCCTAGACCTCCCTGATCTGTCTAGAATTTTAAATGACCCTATCGGTCACTCTCCTTAGTGGCCCGTAATAATGGACAAACTACCATCCGACATTCCTAAGTTCGATGGTAAACTGGGAGAGGACCCGAACAATCATGTAATGGATTTCCACCTTTGGTGTTCATCCAACTCTTTGATGGATGATTCCATTTGATTACGTCTTTTTTAGCGAACTCTCACGGGTTCAGCCACGAAGTGGTATATAGAATTACCATGAGGCTTCTTCACCGATTTCAATACACTAGCTAAGGTTTTCCTCACTCACTACCAGTTGCCAATCCGTTATGAAATGGGGACTGAGATTTTGAGTTCTTTCCAGAAAAGTAAATCCACTCATATCTCTAATCACATTCATGAGTGGAGATGAAGATGTCGTCTAATCAAACTCGATCTTCCCGATCAGTTATTGGCGGAATGGTTCACGAAATCCTTCATGAATGACATATCTAAATACATTTCTATGGGTGGAGTTGTCACAGAAGAACAAGTGATCATTCGTGCCCAGTATCTCAATCTCGTTTATTCACAAATGGGTACTCTTTACGATCTACTCCCTGATGCACCTCGTCCTTCTACCATGACCACCTCAATGACCCCAGCTACTTCTCATGTCGTTGATGGTGTGATAGGTACTTTCCATACTCAACCTAAGTCTACATAGACCTCTCACACCACACCCAAATCCCATGCTTCTAATGCTCAAACTGCTCCGACGCCCTCTCCTCCCACTAGTAAAACTTGAGAAGTGAACGTTGTTCAATCGACTCCTACCGGTAAGAAAAAATCTAAAAAAGGGAAGGGTAGGAATAAGGATGATAAGAATAACAGCTCGCAATCCGATAAGACCAAGACATAACCTATTGAAGATAAGGATAAATGAAAAATTCGCTATCCTTGCCTTATCTGTGGTGATTATCACTACACGAAGGATTGTCCAAGACGTGATGAGGTCACGAAATTCCTGCAAGGGACCCCAAAACCTCCTACCCCTATCGTCTTGTCTCAACCCTTCCCTTCTCAAAAATAGGCTCAATTGGTCATCCATGATCAACCTTCTTCCTCCACCACCTCCTATGTACTTATGTGTAATGGTGATTCAAATAAGAATGACATCACACTTACCATTGATGCCAAAGATTACATTTCCTCCACAAAGAAAGTTGATGATATACCACCTTCATTGGCTCAACAATCTCCCTCGGATCCACCTTCCAATGGTTCTCTTCATCTCGAACGACCGAACCTCGACACAGACCTTCGCCCTCCTCCCAAGGGCATGGTTTGAAAGTTTGCTTTCAATCCTCATGCGCTTGCTGCCCAGAACTACAGTATAGTAAAAGATAGAGCACAAGCACCGTCTACGATGTCAGCCCTCGAAGTCCTTCAGAGTTGTCCTACACAACGAAAGGCATTGTTTAAAGCTATCGGTGGAATCGACCCTACGGATACAAATTTAATAATCTTGACTTGGAAGATCACATTCCAAGGTTACCCCCTCAACTCGCATTTCAAATACAAGTTGTTGTCTCCATAAAGAACATTTGTAGAACAGTTATTGATGAGGGTGCCTCAACATGTGTCATGTTCATTGCCTGCTGGAAAGCCATCGGCTCTCCTCGCTTAATTGAATCACACAACATGCTCAAGGCATTTAATGGCTCTAGATTTAAGCCCTACAGTGTCCTCCCTCCGTTGCCTATTACGTTATAAGGCAAAATGGTCAACGTTGAAGTTGAGGTCTTTGATGCACCTCTTGATTACAACCTTCTGCTTGGCCATAGCTAGATCAATTCTATGTGTGCAGTCATGTCTACTCTTTTCCGGATCATGCATTTTTTGCATCAAGGAAAGGTAGTTACAGTAGACCAACTAGCCTTCTTCAACTCTAACACACGTACCAGCAACATACCTTTCATTGCAAAGACACCCCCTGGATACAAGAATGTCGGCATGGGTCTACTAAAAGATTCCACTCTGATGGGTACATTCCCAATCCCACCACCTGACATTCCACCACCTCTAGTTGCCTCGATCAACATGATTTCCACCTCCATTCATGAAACCCATTCATCTTCTAACCCATGGCTAATACACGAACCTGGTGATTATTCATGCTATGGTGACCAAATACCTTTAAGTTCGACTGAATCTGCCTATCAAGACATTCAATTAGCATCCCCCTCTACCCCCTCTCTTGCCAATTCATCTCCTGATCCTTTTCATGTGATTTTTCCCACAGATGAGATGATTATGTCGATTATGTCTATGGAGGACACTTCATGGGAGGATGGACAACATCATTCCATTCTCTTCCTGGAACAACACACCCTTGAGAGTTACCAATAGATTTTGACCCCGTCGACCATTGTCGTTATTACTTCGGTTCTCAACTCTACACACGATGTGTTGTACGAAGGGAACTTAAGCAACATTTCACCCACCATCCCCCTCGACATATCTATCAAACTCAGAGTTGTTGAAAATGTGCACATTGGAGCTTCATGTTCCACTGATGAAGTTGGCACATATACATCCCTTTTTCAATAATTTTGTGACGTCTTCGCATGGAGCTATGAAGAGATTCCTGGTATTGACCCCGATATTGTTGTACACGAAATCAAGACATACCCGAGCGCTAAACCCATTCGGCAAAGACTTCACCCGGTCCACCCTCGCAAAGCAGTCGCTATCAATCTTGAAGTCGAGAAACTTCTTAAAGCTGGCTTTATTTATCCTGTGTCTTTAACTGATTGGGTATCCAATCTAGTTCCGGTTAAAAAAAAACAAAGTATGATCCGTGTCTATGTTGATTATAGGGATATCAACAAATCTTGTCCTAAAGACAACTTTCCTACCCCCTTCATTGACCAAATCGTCGACGATTGAGCCAAAAGTGAAATCTTCTCTTTGATGGATGATTTCTCCGGATATAATTAGATCAACATCTTACCCGCGGATCAACACAAAACCGCTTTTATTTGTCTTTGGGGTGCTTTTGCCTACCGTAAACTGCCCTTCGGTTTAAAGAACGCTGGTGCCATGTTTCAACGTGCTATGTCTTATGCTTTCCATGATATTAATCACGTTGTACAACAATATATAGATGACCTACCAACACATTCCATGCATCATAGTGATCATTCGGCCCACTTCCGAGCCATTTTCCTTCGTTGTCGGTTCTATCGTATACTCTTAAACCCACACAAATGTGTCTTTTGTGTGGATTCCAGCTGACTCTTAGGATTTATTGTGTCACATCAAGGGATTAGGGTAGATCCTTTGAAGGTTGAGGCGATTCTCAATCGCCCTCCTCCTTCACTTCGGCAACTACAAAGTTTGCAAGGGAAGGAAAACTTTCTACGTCATTTTATCCCAAACTACGCTGAGTTAACACTCGGATTTACTTGACTATTAAAGAAAGGCTCTGAATTCATATGGGAAACCACTGCCAACAAAGTCTTCGAAACTTTGAATTGGCTTTAACCCGTACCCCACTACTTTTCCCACTCGATTATAGTCGAGATTATTTCCTTTATCT
Organism: Picea engelmannii; assembly: GCA_009831015.1. Classification (NCBI taxonomy): domain Eukaryota; kingdom Viridiplantae; phylum Streptophyta; class Pinopsida; order Pinales; family Pinaceae; genus Picea; species Picea engelmannii. The sequence goes on from ML788427.1 coordinate 412,301, forward strand.
CGTTGCTTCGGATTTGACCATCGCCATGGTTATGGTCCAAGAAGACGATTCTCACGATGAACATGTCATTTATTATTTGAGTCGGAGTCTCACGACTACCGAAGCCAAGTATTTACAGGTTGAAAAACTGGCCATGGCAGCTGTTCAAGTTGTCCAACGTTTCTGGCACTATATCCTTTTACGCAAGACCACCATGATTTTCGATTGCAAACCTATGCAACACATCCTTACACGCCAATTGCTAGGGGGAAAATACTCCAAATGGATTGTGATACTCTAGGAGTTTGACTTAGAGTTTGAACGTGCTAAGTCTAAGAAATCCTTGGTGTTTGCCGAATTGATATGTGACCTTCCCTGTTCTGAGATGGAAAATTTAGCAGAGGATTCATTACTCGATGAATTCCTTTTTCTGATCAGTTCTGATGACCTTTTGTATGGAGATATCATTATATATCTCTATACTCAGACTTTCTAGCTTGATTTGTCTAGTATTGATCGTCGTCGCATACGTTACCAAGCCCATCAGTATATCATCCTCGGTGATACTCTTTATCGCCGTGGAGTTGACTCCATTTTTCAACGATGTCTCACTTATGATGAGGCTGAGAAATATTTGAATGACTGCCATTCTGGAGCATGTGGTGGTCACATGTCTGGGTATGTTACTGCCCAAAAGATCTTACGAGCTGGATATTTTTGGCCTTCTTTATTTAAAGATTGTATTATCACCGTCCAAAAATGCCACGCTTGCCAAACATACAACATCAAAATAAGATCTCACCCTGCTCCCTTACATCCTGTAGTTTTCATTGGACCCTTCGCTAAATGGGGCATCGATTTCATGACATGTAACCCTCACTCGGCTGAGGGGCATGGGTACATTATTGTAGCCATAGATTATTTCACGAAATGGTTTCAGGCAATGCCTACATTCAACAACACGGGAAAAATTGCAGCCCTATTCATCTTCAATCACATTATTACACAATTTGGAATCCCACAGGCTATCATCACCAATCACGGTAGACACTTCTGAAACTTTATGATGTCTGATCTTACAGAAAAGTTGGGTCTTCGAAATGAAAACTCAACCCCCTACTATCCACAAGCCAATAGCTAATTCGAAGCGATAAACAAAGTACTTATTACCATGATTCGATGGATTATCTAAATTCACAAAACGAGTCGGCACACGATTTTTTTCTTATCATTGTGGGCCTATCAGACATCCGTGAAGTCAGCCATGGAGTTTACACCCTTTCAATTAGTGTATAGTTTAGAAGTTGTTCTACCAATTGAATGTGAAATTCCATCATTAAAAATAGCCATCCAACTTCTCCCAAACACCTCTTTTGAGGAGGAACGTCTGTTGTATCTTACACAATTGGACAAAACTCGTCGCAATGCCACCCTAGTTATTGAAACCCAGAAGAAACGTGTAAAAGACCAATACGACAAACATGTCAAGCCACACATGTTTTCTGAAGGTGATCTAGCTCTCCTTTATGAACAAGATCGTGATTTGCTAGGATCCTAAAAATTTGAGGCTATGTGGCGAGGCCCTTATATTGTTAAAAGAGTGTTGGAGAAGGGAGCATACGAGTTAGTAGATTACGATAGCATTCCTTTGAGTGAACCCATAAATGGGCTTTACTTAAAGAAGTACTACGCTTAGCCTATCTCTGCATAAGCACTTGTATTTTTACTGTATCATACTCTTGTGTGTTACTTTAGTGTGTTTCTAATATTTGACTTTTACCCCTGACTACTTACCCTGCATTGTGTTTGGTCTCCAAATGTCGGTGTTTTCTCTACCTTACATTGGCTTCATTGATGGTGCTAGCCGTAGTACCCATGTTAAGCCCTAATATTGGCTCATTACCCCTTAATTGGGGCATATTATATTAGTAATGCTATTTTATTTATGTCGTCTTTAGGCCATTAGTTGTAATTTAGATTAGTAATGTTATTTTAATTATGTCATCTTTAGGCCATTATTTGTAATTATACCTCCTAGTCTCCTATATATACCAAGGAGACATTTTCATTTTGAATCATCTTGTACTTGAACA
>ML788427.1:456021-487109 GCA_009831015.1 Picea engelmannii
AAAAAATGCAAATAAGTTTGTAATAGAATATTCCATGGATCTCCCACAAGAATAGTTGTCCATGAAAAATGTCATAGATGTCCAAAGGCGCTATGTCAAGTGATAGACATAGCATGTGCTACCCTTAATGGGATTAAAATGGGTGATAGGACTTTGACTATGCATCGTGTTATTGTTAGGTATAGATACACATGATGACATAATAGGCCTTACTTAATCTACCTCTCTTATTTTTCATGTTGAATTATGGCAGTCTAATTGAGACTATCTCTTTTTCTCAGGCCTAATCTATTCCCAACATTTATTATAAAGTTATGTGTCCCTTTACATTTTTATAATACAATGAAAATATAAGGGATAAAAGAGACCTTTATTCCTTGGAAAGGGGTCCTTTTTTAGTACAAATGGATGATTAGAGAGTAATTCATGCATGGAATGTGACCTATCAATATTCTTATACTTTTGGAGTTATTTATGGATAGAATTATGTGCGCTCCTATTTAAGAACATCCCATGATGAACGTGTTTGAAGGTTGCTTTCATTTTCGATGAATCGGTAATAAAGAATCCATAATAGAAGTGGTAGAGAAAAGATTAATATCATCCATAATAGAAGTGGTGGTTAGGATCAACACATATGAAATTTGTGGTGAAATATCATCAACACTGATAGAGGGATATGCAAGAGTGTCTAGTGAGAACCTTGACAAACATAACCCCTAATGCTTGTAGCATTGTCTATAGGATGGACAAATTATGTTTATTTTTCCAAATATGTAAAATTAGTATATTACAGTTTAATGAATACATTTTCCTATTATTATATATGGTTTTATACTTTATTAAAAAAAATTCCAAGACTTTACAAGGTTTTATAATTCAATGAAATGTTCCCCGAGATTTAACAAGAGTTTATAATTCAGTGAAAGATTCACCAAGATTTTACAAGATTATATAATCAACTAAAATATTCGCCAAAAAATTATATATACATATTATATTATTGATAAAATAGCCTTCAATTTTTCCTATGTATCATGGGGATTCACCCATTTATTATATATATAAATTTAGGAGGGGTTATTAAAATCACCCCTGGGTAGCTCCAATCTCAATGACAGGATCTCCACCCTACAAATGTGAAATCTTCAATAGATATTCACCAAAACTCTAGTTTCATAACACTGCCCAAGATTTCATCCAACAAGATTTACATTTATAACTTAGGTCATTTATATTAACAAAATTACTTAACTTGTAAAAAGTGGAAACCATAACCATTTATTGTTAGAAAATAAGTAACTAAAAATCATTTACAAGTAAAAATGTTTGGAATTGAGATTATATGCATTCCCTAAATTTCTTACAACAATTTGAACCATTGTTGGCATGTAGATGCATAAAACTCTATACTACAAATAGAGCAAAAGTCTAGCATTATATTTTTTTCAAAAGAAAAAGAGTACTCGTTTTATTATATGGTGTGAATGAGTGCATATGTGGTCCTTGATTTCCGATTAGTATCAAAATATTTAATCTTTGATATAAGTAGTTGCACAATGCATTATCTTAAAGTTCCCACATGGATACAACTAAGACATTGGCGATGGGTTTGGTAAATACAATCAGAACATTAGTATAAGAACAAACAAAAACAATGTTCCCTATTCTAAGATTGGCATGTCTAATCCATTCTTTGAAGATTGGCATAGAAAATGCACTATCAAAATACCTCTATCAATAAGATATTCTAAGATGAACATGATCTTCGAGGAGATGGTCATATTCTCCTTAAATCTCACTTAACTCAATCATGTACGCTTGGATGTCTACAACAACATTGCCAAATCAGTTGCATCCACATTGAGCTCTTTGTAGACATGAGAGAAAGAGACGGTGTTAAAAGAGGTTGATAAGGCACATGCTTTCTCCCCTACAAATGAATATTATGAATGCTATTTGATCACCCATGGATATTATGAGTTATGAAATTACTTATAGGTTCCATGTTTGAATACATTATTCATGAGTTTATTATGTAATTAATATGAAATTATGTCATGAGTTCCTTTGTGTTACCCCTAGGGGTGACAACTTTCTGACACCCTCACAAGGGTGTCATGTTTTTGCTTGCATGAGATGTCATGTTCATCTTCTCTAGATCCATACAAAGTTTCTCTTGATCTCCACTAGATGTATGATCATTCTAGCTCAAGCATGGTATAGCTCACCTTCATCCCTCACTCCTCAGATGACATATGCACTATGGATGGTACAATATGGTTTCTATATGCTTCATTTTGATATTCCATGTATCAATGTCCATTTGGATGTGATGATATAATTTTTTATCTCATCGTAAAGTGGTAAGTACCCAATGCTATCCAGTAGCACTTCATAACATTACATGGTTTTATTATTTGTATCGTAGTACCTTGGGGAACATGTTTTCTTTTACAAGTGTGTCATTTCTCGAGTCATTCGGTACTACTGGGTACTTAGCGTAGATAGTGTTCTCCACATCCAAACCATGCTTGTCATTTTCTACCTTCCCTGTGTTATTCATTCCATCCATATAAAAAATTATATCATGGTCATGTATGATTTCTCAAAGGTCAAAAGAAAGGGTCAAAATGATGAAAGTGTGAATCAATAAAGCCAATGAGAAAAAGAGGTGATGATGCAGGAGCATCGTCAATGAGCACACGTGTCAAGACAACTCAACACCTTGGAATCATTTCGGAATCTTAAACGTTGGCATTCACTACGAATCTTCTAGAGCTAATTGGAAACCGAAAGAAGATCAAACGCTTGGAAGTTGAATGATCATGAGTGATCTGGGAGTTTCACTCCTAGTCTTGAATGTAACTGAACTTAGGTAGCAGTTAGGTTTTGTTTTTCGAGTAGACAAGTAGTCAGGGGGGGAACCCTAAGGACCCTCTGAGATAAATAAAGGTTTGGTACGCCCAAATGGGGTTGCTGCGAGTTAGTAGGAAATTTCTGAGTTTTTAGTTGTTGTTTGATCATAGTTGTAGCCATTTACTTCTGAATTAATATAACAAAGAAAAATTGATCCAATGCATGGTGTTGTTACTGTTTTCAATTCCCTGTTATTGGTTTTTTCATGAATGAATTAATTTCGTTACAAATATATGAAAATGTGAGATGTTTTCATAATATCCAATTGTATATCTTCGATTGAGTTTGTGCAAGGTGTGCACACAGTCCGCAAGGAGTGCGTTGACAGAATTTATTTCGATTTCGAAGCTCAGAACAGATAGCACGAAATTTCCCTTTGCAAGGAGTGCAAGGTGACTGCTTTAAGGTGTGCACAATCGTCCGCAAGAACCCAAAACTTTCACAAGAATCTGTTGCAAGGAGTGCACAAATCTGAAACTCGACTAAGTGTCGAAGTGATTCTCTAATAAATCAAAGGAGCAGAGAGTGAGAAATCTCAGAAGAGATAGTGGTTTTCAGAAGTGCAGATGAGGTCCAAGAGACGGATTCATAGGAGGAACAAAGGTTGAGGCCTTTGAATACTTAGAAAATATTCTAATTTGGAGGAAGTTGGAAGCTTAGGAGGAGGAGAGACAGTGGTCATTGTATCACATCTTAGAGGACCAACATTCGTTTGATCAAAGAAAGGTGCACAAGCCTTAGCACTTTGCACACGCAGGAGGGTGAATTCACCAAAGTTCTGAAGTACCAAAGAAATTTGGGGCCATCTGTCATCAAGGAGGACAGGTGGCATGATATCCACAACTTCGGAAGTTCGTGGACAAAGAGGAGGTGAAATCTCTGAAGCAGATCTCAATCGTTGATCGAGAAGATAGTTAGAGATTCGTTGATCTGGTTGAAGGGACCAAAATCCTGAAATGACGAGAGTCGTTGATTTGAAGGTGGACACGTGGTGACAAATCGTGAACTCTGGAGAAATCACTTCGAGAGTTTTCAGTTGAGAGTTGAAACTCCCGAAGCCTGGAGAGACGAAGAGCCGAAGTGAACCTCAATCGTGAGATCTAGGGGAAATATGGCGTGAATCTGTGGATTCTAGGTAAATACCTGAAGAAAAAATCAACCGTCGGATCGTCCGAAGTAAATCCCCACCATCTGATTCAAGAGGACGCATGGAATAATCACGTGTACTTCGAGGGGAGTAAAGTTTGAGACTTGAAAAATCCGAAGTCCAAAGACCCACAGGGATCACAGTCATTGATCAGAAGGGGACGCGTGGCAGAAGATCCATCATTGTGGAAGAAAGGAAAGTTTGAGATTTGAGAATTCTGAAGTCTGGAATTTCGAAACGACCACAGTCGTCGATCTAGGAGAGGTAGATCTGAACTGTTGATTTCCAAGAGGTATATCTTGGTTTTCCATTTAGAATCACTGTCAATATCATGATATCAACAATCACCTCGCATTACGGGGATAAAAGGTGCTCGAGATTTAAAGAGATGAGGGAAGGCCACAATCGAGACCACGGTATTGGTAAAAAGACACGTGGTGGATCGAGGTGAATTGCGAGGAAAAAAGTAGTTTGGTTCCAAACCGCTTTGGGGTGCGCCCGCAATCACGTGGTTACATGAGTTCATCACGCAAGGTCACATCAAGGATGGGCTTATCAAAAAAAAAGGAGCTAGTGCCCAAACTCTGAGACTTCGCAAGAGCGAAGGGGAAGGTCGCGAGTCCCATAAGACCTCCACAAAAAATCCAAAAGGGAATGTGTTTAGATACAGAATGAAACCATCAAGGTTTCAGAGAGCCAATTCGGCTCGGAATTGAATATCCTTGACCGGGAGGTCGTGCAGCCCGTAGGAGAGAAGGGGGTCTACATAAAGTGGTGTTAGAGTAGAAATTTTTCTTTCAGACAGCAGTCAAAGGAAAGGAGACAAAGGAGCTCAAAGGTGTACTCTGTGTGTGAGAGACAGTCAACACAATTCCATCGAGGAGACGAGTGGAGCCACCTTTAGCCAATCATGTTGTAGAAAGATAAATGTGAGAGATTTGTGCAATATTAGAGGTGATGAAGGCAGTGTATAGGAGGGCACCTGATGCTGGAGACATCAGTGATGCAGAGAGTGAAGAAGTAGAAGTCGAAGAATCTGCAGGGGAAAAATTTTCTGAAGAACGCTTGTTGAGAGCAGTTGCTAGATTGGGAGCTAGAGCCAAGATAGAGGTCCCAATGTATGAAGAAAATTTGGATGCTGAAGAGATGTTGGATTGGATAAGATCTATGGACAAGTATTTCGACTATGAAGATGTCAATGAGTAGAAAAGGGTGAGACATGTTGTCACCAGACTAAAAGTACATGCAGCACTATGGTGGGATGAACTGCAGGCTGAGAGGAGCAACAAGGGAAAACAGAAGATAAAGAATTGGGATAGGATGGTAGCCAAGTTGAAGGATAAATTCATGCCCAAATATTATCATATCAATCTGTTAAGGAAGCTACAGAACCTGAGACAGAAGGGTATGACAGTTAAAGAGTACATGAAGGAGTTCTACAAGCTGAACATCAGAACTGTACAAAGAGAGAAAGATGAAGAAAAAGTTTTCAGGTATATAAATGGCCTGAGGTATGAAATCCAAGATGATATCAGCATGATGTCAGTGAGGACAGTGGAGGATGCTTATCAATTTGCACTAAACGCAGAGGAGAAGTTGGCTAGAAAACAAAGCCAACGAGGCAGAGGTAGGATCTCGACACTGAACAAAGGCAAGGGAGTTTCCCATGACAAGACACATAAATCCAAAGACGAGACTGAGAAACCGCAAAGTCACTCTAAAAGAGGAGGAAGTTCCTGAGGAAGACAAGGTGGTGGAAGAAGTTTTTCTAGAGGAAGAGGAAGAAGCAGAGGAGGAGAATTAAGGTGCTATGTCTGTCGAAAGACAGGGCACATGTCTTGGGAATGTCCTGAGAAAAAGAAAGAAGGAGGAGGTAAAGCTCACATTTTGGAAGCACAGAGAAGGAATGTTGAAGCAGAAGGAGAAGAGGATGGAACATCCCTGATGTTGAGAAAGGTTCTCTTAAAACCAGAGGTGGAAGTTGAAAATCCAATGCAGAGGAACAGTCTATTCAGGACAACTTGCAAGACTAAAGACATAGTATGCAAGGTGATAATTTGCAGTGGGAGCACTGATAACTTAGTATCCACAGAGATGGTGGAGAATTGGAGTTGGATATAACTAAACCTCTGAATCCATACAAAGTCTCATGGTTGCATAAAGGAAACCAGGTAATGGTTACTAAACAACGCCTTGTTGAATTTAATGTAGGATGATATAGAGGTGAAATTCTATGTGATGTAATTCCCATGGATGTATGTCATATCTTGTTGGGAAAACCATGGCAGTTTGACATGAATGTCATTCATGATGGGAGGAAGAATACATACACCTTGGAGAATAATGGTAGGACACACATGTTGTTTCCAATAGAAGAGAAGAAAGTGAAAGAGGAAGTCGGCACAAGCATACTTCTCATGAGCGGGAAGGAACTCCTGAAAGAATTCAAGAAAGAATAGGAGATGCAGTTTGTTGTGGTGAGGAAACCTAGATTTATCCTTACAAGTACTTCGATGGATGATTTACCTGAGGAAGTTCAGGAATTGTTGGATAATTTTTCTGACATAGTGGTGTATGAGCTGCCTAACTCATTGCCACCCATCAGAAGTATCAACCATCATATTGATTTGATACCAGGAGAAAGTCTGCCAAACAAAGAAGCATACAAATTGACACCTCGAGAGAATGAGGAGGTAAAGAACCAAGTCCAGGAATTGTTAGACAGGGGTTTGGTCAGAGAGAGCTTGATTCCATGCATAGTACCAATGGTGTTGAGTCCAAATAAGGATGGAGGATGGAGAATGTGTACAGAATCAAGAGCCATTAACAAAATCACCATCAGGTATAGATTCCCTTTGCCAAGAATGGATGATTTAATGGACTGTTTAAGTGGAGCAAATTTCTTTTCTAATATAGATTTGAAAAGTGGATATCACCAGATAAGAATGAGAGAAGGTGATGAGTGGAAGACAGCCTTTAAGACAAATGAATATTTGTATGAGTGGCTTGTTATGTCATTTGGCTTAACAAATGCCCCGAGTACTTTTATGAGGTTGATGAATGAAACTGAAAGATTTCATTGGAAAGTTTGTGGTTGTATATCTGGATGATATACTGGTCTTTAGCATGACTAAAGAGGAGCATTTGAGACACCTGACACTAGTGATGAGGAGACTACAACAAGAGAAGTTCTTGATAAACCTGAAGAAGTCCTCTTTTATGAAGACGGAGCTCATTTACTTGGGTTTTTCTATCTCTTCAAATGAACTGAAGATGGATCCAGAGAAGGTGAAAGAAATCAAAGAATGGTCATCACCAAGGAGTATGTTTGAGGTAAGAAGCTTACATGGATTAGAAATTTTCTATAGGAAGTTCATCAGATATTTCAGTAGGATTTGTGCACCAATGATGGATACAGTGAAGAAGAAGAAAAAGTATTTTAAATGGACAGAGGAGGCTGAGAGAAGCTTCAATATACTGAAGGATAAAATAACAGAATGATCAATTCTAGTCTTACCAAATTTTGGAAAGACATTTCAAGTGAGATGTGATACAAGTGGAGTTGCAATTGGAGCAGTTTTGAGCTAGGATAATAGGCATGTTGCCTATTTCAGTGAGAAGTTGAATGCGACCAAGAGAAAATAATCCACATATGGTAAGGAGTTTTATTCCCTAATTCAAGCCCTCAAGAAGTGGAGACACTACCTTGTCCCATAGGAATTTGTCTTGTATAGTGATAACTAGGCTTTACAATTCATAAGCAGGCAGGAAAAATTGAATCGGAGGCATGCAAAGTGGATTGAGTTTATGAATAATTTTACTTTTTTCATAAAACATATTGTTGGGAATGATAACAAAGTTGTTGATGCATTGAGAAGGAGATGTCTAATTCTATAGGAGTTTCAGGTGGAGAACTTGGGGTTTGAACACCTTAAGGATATGTATTGTGATGATACAGATTTCAAGGAAGTTGTGAGACTGCATGGACTACCCAAGAGCATTGTCTCAGACAGAGACACTAAATTTGTTGGTCATTTTTGGAGAACATTGTGGAAGAAGTTGGGGATGGATTTGTCCTTTAGCTCAGCTTATCACCCTCAAAAATATGGATAGACTGAGGTGCTAAACAGAAGTTTGGGAAACTTATTGAGGATTATAGTCACTGAGCATCATAATCAATGGGATCAGATTCTGCCACAAGCATAATTTTCATACAATGACTCACCAAATAGGAGCACTGGAAAAAGCCCATTCCAAATATTGTATGGAATGCAACCAAGGGGAGTATCTGAGTTGAGAGACTTGGAACAGAGTGAGATCAGAAGTGTTGGAGAAGAAGATTTTTCTATAGAAATGCAAAAGCTCCATAGCCAGATTAGAGGATAGTTGTAGACATCTAGCCAAGAGTACAAGCGCAGAGTTGATCAAGATTGTAGAGAGATTCAATTTGAAGTAGGAGATCAGGTTATGGCACATCTCAGGAAAGAAAGGTTCCCTAGGGGAACATATAACAAGTTAAAGATGAAGAAGATAGGGCCATGTAAGATCTTAAGGAAGTTTGATAAAAATTCCTATGAGATTGAGCTACTAGATGATGTGGGCATATCACCCATATTCAATGTTTCAGACCTGTATCCTTACAGGAAAGATGACACAAAGAGATCAGCATATCAAGAGAGGGTTCAGTGGGAGAAACAAATGCCTATAGTAGAAAAACCACAGATGGAGAAGATCGTTGATCAGAGGATTGGCAAGAAGACTGGGAGGAAGACCTATTTTGAATATCTTTTCAAGTGGAAGGGACACCCAATAGAAGATGTCAGTTGGGAAAATGAAGTTGATATCTAGAAGCATGGAAAGTCGGTGCAGGAGCTCATGGACAGGAGTCCATGAATTTTTTTCCAGGGGAGTATGATACAGGAGCATCGTCAACGAGCACGCGTGGCAGGACAACTCAATGCCTTGGAATCATTTTGGAATCTTAAACATTGGCGTTCACTGTGAATCTTTTGGAGCTGATTGAAAATTGGAAGAATATCAAACACTTGGAAGTTGAATGATCATGAGTGATCTGGGCGTTTTAGTCCTAGTCTTGAATGTAATTGAACTTAGGTAGCAGTTATGTTTTTTTTTTGAGTAGACGAGTAGTCGGGGGGAACCCTAAGGACCCTCTGAGATAAATAGAGGTTTGGTACGCCCAAATGGGGCTGCTACGAGTTAGTAGGAAATTTATGAGTTTTTAGTTGTTGTTTGATAATAGTTGTAGCCATTTACTTATGAATGAATATAAAAGAGAAAAATTGATCCAATGCATGGTGTTGTTACTGTTTGAAACTCCTTGTTATTATTGTTTTCATGAATGAAAGAATTTCGTTACGAATATATGAAAATGTGAGATGTTTGCATAAGTTTCAATTGTATCTCTTTGATTGAGTTGGTGCAAGGTGTGCACACAGTCCGCAAGGAGTGCATTGACAGACTCTATTTCGATTCCTAATCTTAGAAGAGATAGCGCGAACTTTCCCTTTGCAAGGAGTGAAAGGTGATTGTTGCAAGGTGTGCACAGTCATCCGTAAGAACCCAAAACTTGTGCAAGAATATGTTGCAAGGAGTGCACAGATCCGAAACTCGACTAAGTGTCGAATATTCTCTAAGAATTCAAAGGAGCAGAGGGCGAGAAAGCTCAGAAGAGATAGCGGTTTTCAGAAATGAAAACGAGGTCCAAGAGACGGATTTGTAGGAGGAACAAAGGTCGAGGCCTTTGAATCCTTAGAAAATATTCTAAGTTGGAGGAATTCAGAAGCTCATGAGGATGAGCGACAGTGGTTGTTGGATCATAGCTCAGAGGACCAATATTCGTCTGATCAAAGAAAGGTGCATGAGCCTTAGCGCTTTGCACACGCAGGAGGGTGAATTCACCAAAGTTTAGAAGTCCCAAAGAAATTTGGGGCCCTCCATCATCAAGGATGATAGGTGGCACAAGATCCACAACTTTGGAAGTTCGTGGACAAAGAGGAGGTGAAATATCTGAAGCAGATATCGACCGTTGATCAAGAAGATAGTCAGAGAGTCATTGATTTGGTTGAAGGGACCAAAATCTCAAAATGACGAGAGCCGTCGATTTGAAGGTGGACACATGGTGATGGATCGTAAACTTCGGATAAATCACTTCGAGATTTTTCAGTTGAGAGTTGAAACTCCCGAAACCGAGAGAGCTGGAGAGCCTAAGTGAACCTCAATCGTTAGATCCAGAGGACAGATGCCGTGAATCTGTGGATTCCAGGTAAAGACCCAAAGCAAACGTTAATCGTCGGATCGTCCAAAGTAAATCCCCACCATCTAATTCAAGAGGACATGTGGCAAAATCCCATGTACTTCAAGGGGAGTAAAGTTTGAGACTTGAAAAATCCAAAGTCCAAAGACCCGCAGGGATCACAGCCATTGATCAGAAGGGGATGTGTGGCAGAAGATTTGTCATTGCGGAAGAAAGGAAAGTTTGAGATTTGAGAATTCCGAAGTCCGGAATTCCAAAATGACCACAGTCGTCGATCTGGGAGAGGTAGATCTGAACTTTTTATTTCCAAGAGGTATATCTTAGTCATCCATTTAGAAGCACCATCAAAATCGTGAGATCGATGGTCACCTCGCATTGCGGGGATAGAAGGTGCTTGATCTTTAAAAAGATGAGGGTCGGCCACAATCGAGACCACGGTATTGGTAAAAGGACACGTGGTGTCTCGAGGTGAATTGCAAGGAGAAAATTAGTTTGGTTCCAAACTGCTCTAGGGCACACCCGCAATCATGTGATTACGTGAGGTCATCTCCCAAGGTCACATCAAGGAGGGGCTTATCAAAAAAAAAAAGATCTAGTTCCCAAACTCTGAGACTTCGCAAGAGCGAAGGGAAAGGTCGCGGGTGCCATAAGACCTACGCCAGAAAGTCGAAAGGGCATGTGTTTAGATATAGAACGAAACCATAAAGGTTTCAGAGAAACAATTTGGATCGGAATTGAAGATCCTTGATCGAGAGGTTGCGCAGCCCATAGCAGAGAAGGGGGTATGCATCAGTTGAAGAGATAAAGTCAAAAGGAAAAGTAGGCTTGAGAAATGCCCTCTCACTATGAGGCCAATAACCCTAGTCCCTGTTGTATCTATGAATATCTAAATAAAATACACTTATTTAATAAACTAATCACTTAAAGAAAAAGGCTTAAAGGGGTAGTAAAAAACAGTGTCAAGGACATGTAACTCAATTGTTAAGCTCCCTCTCAAAAGCTAGTATATAAAAATCCTAACTCATGAAATTTAGATGAAGGAAAAAATGAATAAAAATACCAATGCATGTCTAAGACTTTGAGGGTCATCGCATGAACTTCTACCCCCTTCCCTTTCATCATTATTATTCATTTTTACCTATCTTTCACCTAGATATTTAAAAAATATGGGTTGTCCTAGGACTTCGTGCATATATAAGGATTAATATTGTTTCTCTTGATAAGACTAGAAAATAATCAAACTAACCCCTATTTGTTACATTGTGTTAAGAGATTGTCACCACATGCTACCATGTAATGGCTTGCTAAGTGGTTAGACCCATCACTTCAAGTGGGTATTGTGCATTGGGATATGTGTACCATGCATGAAGATCTGACATCACATTGGGATATGTGATGCTACATTAAGATCTGTGTACTCATATATGATCATATATATAGTCATTGGAATATTTGTCATTTGACTTGGGATCTATGTATCAGATTGGAATATGTGTCACTGCATTGGGATTCCATTTCATCACACATGCCACATGGACCACTCAGACTCATTATCCTTGCTCATTTGGACGTTGAATTCACACTCATGCATTATCATCTCTCCTTGGGCCACACGTGGGAGTATTTAATGCATTGGAGGGGTTGGTTACAGATTACAGAGGTGGTTTCACGTGGTTACCTGGAACTTATGATGATGTGGCATCATTATTTGGTGATTACTTGAGGAGCACTCACCTAGAGGATCCCACACATGCCTTTTATGTTGACCTTTTGACTTGGACGACTCACACATGTGAGGGTGATGTCATCACCTTTGAAGTTGTTCTTCCACTTTTAGATGACTCCTAGGTTTGAGGGAGGTGGTTGGAGGACGTTGGAGTCCCCTGTACCATATTTGACTCATTCATTCCATCTTTGATGGGACGTTGATGCTATTTTTTAAGGGCATGCCTTCTTCACTCTCTTTTTATCCCATATGTGTGGCTTTATCATTGTATTTGGACCTTTTCTAGAGATTCATTTCACTCTTGGAGCATTTTGAGAGAGTAGTTACATGATTTATTGTATCTACCCATGGTTTTGACCAGGATAATGGCTTTGAGCTCATGGTATTGAGCTAGCACATTGTATTGTATTGTATTTGAGGAGGCTCTTCACCTATAAAAAGAAAATTCCTCTGTCATTTCAAACCGTTGGAGATTAATGATAAACTTTGCTTAAAGAGTTATTTGTGTATCTATTATTTTCTTAAGTGAATGTTTAGTTATTTTTCAAGAGTTAGATAAGCACTTTTCAGGGTTTGTTGGAAGAAAAAGGCTACTACAAGGCCAAAGAAGGGTGAAATGCTCCACTTGGAATGGTTCTCAAGATAAGATCTTTTAACCTTTACCCTTTGATCATTGAATTTAGTGTTCATGAATTAAGGTAGGACATCCTAGGACTATATCCTTTTGTTTGGCCAACCTTTAAGTTCACCTTGCTAGTACCGGGAGAGGATTCTTCATGGAAACACTTGAGGGGAAATCCTTCGGGTGCCATCAACATTATCTCATCATAAACCTTAGACCTCACCTTGATTTGACATAGTGACCCCATAGCCCCCCTAAGGCACCGGTCTTTCATCGTCTCCAACCACCAAAAAAACAAATCAACTTTCCCTTTGTCCTTTTTTCTTTTCTTTATTTTGATAATCTAGGGTTTCACCATGCATAATATTCATGCTAGAATGTCTTGATCCTTCATCTAATTCATGCTAGCCTATTCTTCATTGAACATTTTATTGTTACATTTTAGGGCTTGATACATTGATATATTTATCCACCTATAAAATAAAACCCTTGGGATTTGTTTTGCACTTTTATTTCAGATCTGACCTATATCTCTTGTGCAGCCTTAATAGCCTTGCTTGGAAGGTATTCTTGATCCATTGATATTTTATTTTGCATGATGTCCCAATTCTAAAATGTCTGAGTGTGTTTGCATGTGGATTCAAGGCATACTTCACTTCATTTGAGTAGCATTGCAAGGTTTTGTTGTTCCCTATTGTGGTGGCTATCAAATCGATGCCTAAACTAGCCTAGCGTTCCTTCCTAGTCGTTGGATGTTACCCCTCCTTTGACTATTGTCCTTGACTATCCAAAACTGTAGAAAGTACACAGTGAGAAAGTAAAGGGTGTATGACTATACATTGGGTAGGTATTTTGTTGTTTATTTATGTAATTCAAACCTTAGAGGTGGGGAAATACTGTAATGTCCCCACTTTGGGACATCATCACAGGGCAGTGATTTATGATGACCAGAGTAGCCAGATGGATGCTATAGCGAGTACAGGGGTATTTGAGAGGCATTGTGGGGTTCAGCTTGCATTGATGATCATATTCCATCATTATGATCCATTCTCCACAGATTGGCTTTGGTTTCGTTGTATTCCGACGATTTCCATGATTTTGACTATTTTGAGCTATAAGTCAATGGAATTCACTGAAGAGGTCATTTTGGGCACATTACTTGGAGGAAACTCTCAGTGTAATAGCTCATTGGAATCAGGAGGAGAAACACTATAGGATGGGATGGCTAGAAGTGGCTTTCAGTGGCCAGGGAAGCCACAAGGAGAGATAAGGAGTTTTTCAAAGGTAAAAAGGTTAATTAATTAATTAAAGTGATTTAATTAATTAATTAAATATTAATAAAATGAAAGTCACTTTGGAGGGACAAGGTGAGCCAAAAATTATAAAGGAAAGGCAAGGGCCTCTTCTCATGGATTCATGTATGTTTATCTTTTGATTTCTGGCTTCTAGCTAGTGAACCCAACATTGGGGGTTTTGGGGGTTTTGACTTAACAAACCCTAGAGGACGATTCGATGGTGAAAGATTCCACCTATATTGTCCCAATCTTGGTCCCAGAGATGCAATACTCTCCCACACCATTCTAGCTCAGTTCTACATCAGTGCAGGAGGGTTCTACACAGCCACAGGCACAGGAAGAGAAGGAGGGCGCACCATTGGGGGTTTCCAACAAGAGGGGCGCACCATCTTTGGAAAGAGGTTCGTTGTAGGAGATTGGCAGGGCCTTTGAGGATTCTATCACTTGGGTTTTCATTACAGGGCCTTGGACATCAAACCTAGTGCTTTCTGAGATAGTTTTATGGCTCATATTATTTCTTGAGTAGTGGGGCGAATTGAAGAGGAGGGCATTTTTGAGATCCAGATCTAGTCCGTTTGGAGGGGTTACACTTCAGATCTAACCCTGAGACTTCACCTAGTGGCTTGCAATGTCCCGGTCTATAATTCTAGAGAGTTTCAGAGCATTTGGAGGCCTCCTTTAGCAGGGCCGAATTATCTAGGGCTTCAGTCATCTAGTGGGGTGCACCATTCAGTGGAGAATTTCAGATCTACAGAGATTGAGAGGGATCTTGGAGAATCAGGCACCTAGGTTGTTCTTACCATCACCCGATCTATTATTTGGCATATTTCTTAGGGTTATTGGACACTTTTGTAAGCAGGGCCGAGTTATTGAGGGTTTCAACCTTCTATTGGAGCATGGCATTCTTCAGCTGGAGAGTTTGGCATTCAGATATGCTTGTATTGATATTCATTTCTTATTCAGACTTTGGAGGCATCTGTTGTATTAGCGGGAGCATTTTGTAGCAGCTCTTATCTATTGTCTATCTTCTTGGCCATCTGTTGAGCATTCCAGATTGGCATCTTCATTGTAGCAAGTTTCTCTATTTATTAATAAAGAACAATTGAGATGTTTTGGCTTCTCTATCTTATTGCATATGGTTGAGGTATGTTCCATGGTTATCTCTTTCTGTTATTTGCTGCATACACACATATAAACACATCTAAACAAATAGATCAGCAAACTATTTGATGAAATACCACAACCAGAAGAAAAAAATTAAAAAGACACAAAAATAGTGATGATCCTTGCATAATGGCTTGGAATCATTACAGTGGTATCAGAGCTTTGACTCCTGCCAGTGTAAGGGATATTCCATAAGGGAATATGGGGTCTACATATTTTTGTGGAATAGCTCTGAGTTGTGAAAAAGAATATCATGCACTTTGTGAGAGACTAGGGCCTCTAATAATGCTCCAAAAGTTTATATCCATGAAAAACCCTAGTTGGAGCGAAGATGAGGTGACATATTGGGCCAGCATAGCAGAGGAAGGCAGAGCCAGAGCCGCTAGATGGAGGGAAGCATGAAGAAACCCCACACCCATTAGAAGCATGCAACTTTGCTACAGTTGCAAGGTGCCTTGGGAACCTGATCATAGGTGTAGGGGTAAGGGTAAGAAGCATATTGTTGAGGTATGAGAGGACAGTGATGATGAGGCATGTGAGGTTGGATCGATTGAGGCTTATCTGGAGCAGTCCGATGATGATAGTGACTCTTGCACAGAGGCTAGTGATAGTGACTCTACCTCAGAGGATAGTGATGATGACTCTTGCATAGAGGCTAGTGGTGCTTGCACGCTTGAGGAGGATGATGGCCCTTGTGTAGTGGATAGGCAGTTGGATGGACAGGACGATGGCACCAGTGTCTCAGCAGACATAACACATACCATTGATGACCTTACGCCTCAGCAGAGTGGTGACACTAGTGAGGAGTCACACGTGTTAGCACCTAGAGATGATGAGCTTCCTATGGGGGCCGTGAGACACTTGACACCTGTTCAGACACCCATAATAGCCACGTCACATGAGGAGATCAGTGGCATGACAGGTATGATGGATGAGCTTAGTGTGAGGGATACACACCATGGATAGGTAGACCCACAGATCTAGGAGGAGGTACAGGACGTACAGGCAGTTGACCTCACACATACAGGACAGCTAGAGGAGATGGAGTCACCGCTATTGGAGACTCCATTGGTTTAGAAGATTACAGAGGTTGATAGGTGGACGGAGCACTTACTTACAGGATCAGATTACATTGATGAGGATGCACTTGTTAGCAGACAGGATGACCATAGCACATGTCTGGATACATCTCTATGGGATCTAGGTGTAGATGATAGTAGCAGGTTGAGTGCACAGGAGGATACGGCTGCTCATACAGGATACAACGTGATTCAGGGGGAGATAGCATCTAGTGATGGGATGTAGTGGCATACAGGAGTACCCAGTAGCATAGCCGGCAGTGGACATTTCAGCATGTCATCTTATGCAGATGGTTTTTTGGGGGATTCCAGAGTTGACACTAGCAGAACCGACACTAGCAGTGAGGGGTCTGAGATGGCACCTCAGCATGACCATGATCAGGAGTCACACCACTTAGAAGCATAATTGAGAGTTAGTGAGGCTATGATCGGGATAGCCACTAGACGTATCGATGATATGCATGTGGTGATGGCAGATTACTGCTGGAGAGCATCAGTGGCACATGGTAGTTCAGATGAGGATATTGCCATGGAGGATTCTCATGATCTCAGGGAGAGAATATCTATGATGAGGATCGATCACTAGCAGTTGTTGACTGGCCAGGACTATCAATTGAGGATTAGTGATATGTATCATGAGGCTCTGAAGGAGTAGGAGCTGGAGATGGACCGACTCACTCAGGAGTTGGAGAGCACTCGAGGATTCTTGAGAGGCACACAAACAGCCCTTCAAGAATCAGGGTCTAGATTAGATGAGTCGCTTGAGGAGATTCGTCAGAGACCCACTTCATCTATCTTAGTGGACCCTCAGATGTATCTTTCAGTCACATTGATAGAGGATGTTGGTGATCTAGCAAAGGAGCACCCGTTGATGGAGGTCACTTCCATTTGTGTTCCGAGAGCGATTGACCTCCATGTAGAGGTTGATCCAGTAGTATGCCCAGGATCTATGATGCAGCATGAGTCTACGGGAGATGACATGAGTATGTTGAAGCATACAGTGATGAGTGATATCTCACCGGTACATGTTGAGATGTATGGTGGGATTCAGAGGGGCATAGTGCCTTGCAGGGAGGAGGCACACCTAGGGGAGCATGCAGATGTCACTCTTTTGTAGCAACACCTAGTTATGAGAGATCACCTTCACCATATCAGTAGTTGCATGGGAGATGACAGATGGAGGTTGGTTGAGCAGCAGTCGGAGAAGTTACTTTAGGGTGTACTGGATGGTTGGAATTCGGTGATGACCACAGGAGAGCATCTTTCATGGATACCGATGGATGAGCTTCTGGTTGAATCCTGGGGATTGACCAAAGCCTGTGATGCCTTCCAGTCCTACAGTCAATTGCATATGTCTCTATTAGCATGTCCTGATACTTTTATCATAGACATCAGCATGAGGAGGGATAGGTCATGGCTGGGGGCATGGAGAGTGAGTAGCACGAGACTACATGACATGAGTACTTTTACGACATACAGCAGGTCAGAGGTGGACCATGTTAGACAGACAGTTGATACTTGGTGTGTGATGGTGAGCATCATAGACCAGGAGATGACAGATGAAAACCAAGGGCTTCCGACAGTGATCAGACCATCATAGGAGCAGCTAGCAGAGATTGGAAGTGATAAACTTCCAAGTTTACCATGGGATCCGGGAGTACACTTGGTTAGCAGGATGTTTCACTACTTGATGACTCAGGTGGCACCAGAGAGCCACACACTCCACCTCGTGTTGGTTTGGAGGGAGCCTGCAGGTACTTGTCCTATGGGGTGAGACCTTTCCTCCCTCGTGATCATCATGATAGGGAATGGATATGTTTGTACAGGTACTTCTTCTATAGAGGTGTCTAGGCCGATACAGTTTCTGGGCAGCAGGTTCAGTGGTCACATGTATTTTAGCTTAAGGATCCAGGTGAGGAGGATCCAGTATGTATGCAGGGGACAGACAATCATGGTCAGAGTAGTGCAGTGTCGGCATGAGGCTCTTCGACAGAGGTTAGCATGGGACCCAGGGATTGCAGGATTGAGAAATTCATTGACCGACAGAGGAGAGTGGACCATTGCAAGGGAAATTTATTCTAACTTTCCATTGAGCTTCAGTGTTGAGAGGAGAGCACCGCTTGCGGGTGTCTCACAAAGGTCTTGCAGTACCTCATTTTGGAATCAGTATGTGCAGTTGATGGAGGTCGTGTGGATCTTGGTAGAGACTAGGAGGATGGACTCACTCCGGGATGAGGCCATGTGTCAGGTATAGGAGACTCACAGAGTTGGTGTATTTCAGGATTATGCGTCCCAGGGGCTAGTAGTTCATGACTTGATATAGGACCCAGGGGGTAGCATGTGTGATTGTTCATCTTCTGATGGGTTCTACTATGAAACCCACAGGTGGACATGGGATCCTGGTATTTTATTTGAGATGATTTGGTTATTGCTTGAGGACAAGCAATTTTCTAGCAGGGAGGACTGTAATGTCCCCACTTTAGGACATCATCACAGGGCAGAGATTTATGATGACCAAAGTAGCCAGATGGATGCTATAGTGAGTACAGAGGTATTTGAGAGGCATTGTGGCGTCCAGCTTGCATTGATGATCATATTCCATCATTATGATCCATTCCGCACAGGTTGGCTTTGGTTTCGTTTCATTCCGACAATTTCCATGATTTTGACTATTTTGAGCTATAAGTCAATGGAATTCACTTAAGAGGTCATTTTGGGCAAATTACTTGGAGGAACCTCTCAGTGTAATAGTTCATTAGAATCGAGAGGAGAAACACTATAGGATGGGATGTCTAGAAGTGACTTTCAGTGGCCAGGGAAGCCACAAGGAGAGATAAGGAGCTTTTTAAAGGTAAAAAGGTTAATTAATTAATTAAAGTGATTTAATTAATTAATTAAATATTAATAAAATGAAAGTCACTTTGGAGGGACAAGGTGAGCCAAAAAGTATAAATGAAAGGCAAGGGCCTCTTCTCATGGATTCATGTATGTTTATCTTTTGATTTCTGGCTTCTAGCTAGTGAGCCCAACATTGGGGGTTTTGAGGGTTTTGACTTAACAAACCCTAGAGGACGATTCGGTGGTGAAAGATTCCACCTAGCTTGTCCCAAGCTTGGTCTCAGAGATGCAATACTCTCCCACACCATTCTAGCTCAGTTCTACATCAATGCAGGAGGGTTCTACACAGCCACAAGCACAGGAAGAGAAGGAGGGCACCATCTTTGGAGAGAGGTTCGTTGTAGGAGATTGACAGGGTCTTTGAGGATTCTATCACTTGGGTTTTCATTATAGGGCCTTGGACATCAGATCTAGTTCTTTCTGAGATATTTTTATGGCTCAGATTATTTCTTGAGCAGTGGGGCAAATTGAAGAGAAGGAGGGCATTTTTGAGATCCAGATCTAGTCTGTTTGGAGAGGTTACACTTCATATCTGACCCTGAGACTTCACCTAGTGTCTTGCAGTGTCCCGATCTATATTTATAGAGAGTTTCATAGCATTTGGAGACCTCCTTCAACAGGGTCGAATTATCTAGGGCTTCAGTCATCCAATGGGGCACACCATTCAGTGGGGAATTTCAGATCTATAGAGATTGAGAGGGATCTTGGAGATTCGAGCACCTGGGTTGTTCTTACCATCACCTGATCTATCAGTTGGCATATTTCTTAGGGTGATTGGACACTTTTGGCAGCAGGGCCGAGTTATTGAGGGTTTCAGCCTTCTATTGGAGTGTGGCATTCTTCAGCTGGAGAGTTTGGCATTCAGCTCTGCTTGTATTGATCTTCATTTCTTATTCAACCTTTGGAGGCATATGTTGTATTAGCGGGAGCATTTTGTAGTAGCTCTTATCTATTTTCTATCTTCTTGGCCATCTATTGAGCATTCCAAATCGGCATATTCATTGTAGTAGGTTTCTCTATTTATTAATAAAGAAGAATTGATATGTTTTGGCTTGTCTATCTTATTGCATATGGTTGAGGTATGTTCCATGGTTATCTCTTTCTGTTATTTTCTGCATACACACATATAAACACATCTAAACAAATAGATCAGAAAATTGTTTGACGAAATACCACAACCAGGAAAAAGTTTTAAAAAGACACCAAAACAGTGATGATCCTTGCATAATGGCTTGGGATCATTACAAATACCTAATCCACCTCAACAACCTATTGAAACCTTGAATCATCGTGCCTTTTCATCCTTATTAAAGGTTCGATCCCATGGTATGGTCTCCCATGTGAACACTTTAGATATATATTACATGCTACTCTAGATTACATACATATTTTGATCATGGTTTTGAATACTTGTGGCATTGACTTGCATTTTTAGTGGTACAAATGAAATCTTATTGTAATTGATATACATATGTTGAAACTTGATCATCATCATTGTTGGTACTTCGTTATAATGGTTTCATGATTGGATAGATCTTGTTTGGCTTATAAATTTGTTTGTTGTACACATGTTCTAAATTCAATCTTGGCATGCTTTTTGTCCTAGCCATTCATTTCTTCACCACATAAATTCTCATGGATATACTTTGATGCTTCATTGATATAATACATTAATACTTGCACCTATAAACAAGCATACTTTACTTTTGTCTTATGCTTTACTACTCTATTGAATGAATGGTATATGATTGCATTGCTTTCATGAAATAAATGTTCCAATAATATTTGTACCTTGCAAGTTTTACGTTGATATTGTTATCCCCTATCCTAGGGATAACTAAGGACATCATGTCTCGAGGTCCACAGGTCCTAGACATGGAGTGTTGAGAGCCGAATGAATTGAGCATGCTTCGGAGGGCCCATATTTTCTTCAAGTGAATCCCATCTATCAGCAGCAGCATCATCCATCCCACCAGCATGATCTCAAATTAGAAGTCTTGCTCCATGAGGTAATGAGTTCGGGTATCATGGTATGTGTCACTATAATTATTGAAGCACTTAAGTATGTTGCATTGAATTCTCCTTAATTTTATAACATTTTCTTGGAAATTATTCTCTTTAACATGTTCATACCTAGGAGGGTGACATGATGCCCTAGTAAGTTGATATCCCTTTAGGATGATTTTCCACCGGGTGGGTCTATGAAAGGCCATCGTCCATTCCCTCCATACTTACCACTTTCCATCATTATTCCTCTCATCTTCCCCCCACCTTGGTTTGGGCATTGGGTTTTCCATGCTAGGAAGGGTTGTACCTTGCCTTATGGGAAGAAGGGGCTAAAGGCCCAGAGGGTAAAAGTAGTTGGCAAGAGTTAAAAGCTGAAATGAAATCTTTAATATGCTTCGCCGAGGGATTCTAGAGAAAGCAATAAAATGCTTCTCGGTAAGAAAAGGGAACCCATAATATACACCAAAAATCGAGGTACTAGTTGGTGGATGGAGGGTATCATCATGAGTTAGCCTATTAGGACCATAGGCATGTAATGGTATGACACTACCATCTATCAAGTCACCAAACCAGGGTAGTGTCTCTTGGTGGAATAATCAAGAGAAAGGGGTTCCCATCACGAGCCAGCCTTCTCATCTTCTTGAAATGATTGTGGGTAACATTGTCACCTCTGGTTACTAAGCCAGGACAGTGTCCCCTAGCTCTTCCCTTGAAGCATGAAAGAAAAGGACCAAAATAAATAAAACTAAGAATAAAAGGAATTGAATGGGCTAATAAACAATGGAATCCATGATAAGGTGTAGCTCGCCCTCTACAAAGGCACCCATAGGTAAGACCTACATTTCCCTGTTATCACTGCACCATCTACCCAAACACTCCCCCCCACGCCACTTCACACACACTTACATGACCTAGATTGGTTTTCACCTATCAAACACCCCAAAATTAAGGAGGATTATCCCAATAGGACACCCAAAGACCTTCTACAAACCTGGCTTGTTAAATTGCATAACATCTTTGAGAATTTGTCCGGGTAAAGGGGGGTTTGATGCACATGTTTCGGTAATTTGATTATTAGATGTGATTGACATTGATATGATCCTTGTGACTTATGAACCCCTGGAGGGCATACTTGTTGTTGTTGCAGGACCTTTCCTGGTGGAAAAGTACATATGGGGGAATGATTAGCTCGAACCTTCATGGGGTTGAAAGCCCGCGGATGGACATTTTGACCCCAACCATGGGTAGAGAGACAACAGAGGATTGCACCGGGAAGAAAGGAGGATGTTTCCCCCAAGACACTCTGGCAAACCTAGACCCAGGGGGATCTTTCATTTCCACCTGGACGTTGACCCTTGAGAGCCCATGACATCATCATTTTGACCCTAGACATCATTCAGTTGGGGTTTTCATTTAGGAGGGAAGTTGTGTGCTAGTTGGCACTTGTGGAAACATTCTGCATTTTAGGCCTAACGTTCCACCCTAGGGGCCTAACATCACCCTAGAAGGACATGACGTCACCCTTGGAAATGATATTAGGGTTTAATTAATTTAATTTATGTAAAAAATGGATTTTTGATGTAATTTGGCCAGGTCGGCCTTTTTATTACCTAAATTTAATTAAAGGTCATTAAAATTGTATAAATAGAGAGAAAATACTCTCATTTTTTCATCATCAACTCATGACACAAGTGTGTGCTCTGAAATTCGGCCCTCTTCTAGGGTTATTTGCTGATATTTTTGGCACACTTCTCTTGGAGGCTAAAATTTGCAACTTGGATCATTTTTGGTGATGTCACTTGGCATTCTAGAATTTTATGGCTTGATTATTATCGGTGAAGTAAGTAAATCTACAATTCTTTGTTTTATTTGAATGGATTATTGTAAATTTGTTTATTCGTGTTAAATATTATGAAATTGATTGCTTGAAAAACCCTAGGAGTAAAGGACTTAATTTTCTACTTATTTACTCTTCATTTGCTAGACTTTCCAAGATATTGCTTCTAGTATTTATTCAATTTGCTTCTAGTATTTATTCAATTGTCTAAGGAATGAAGATATTGCTAGAGCCTAAAATTGCTTACACTCTAGCAAGTTTGTTCTTAGGGTTTGGATGTTGAGGCCTTGAAAATCCAACACCTCTTACATCCATCTCTTATCCTTAGGCAAGTTTAATCATTGTGTCATTTCTTCCAAGCAGAAAACCATCATCTATAGACTCCATTACCCTATAAAGGCACTATTCCACTCACTATAGTGATCGATTGATCAAACAACTCTCAAACTATCTTCCTTGAAACATTTACTAACTTTTACTAACCTTAAACTAGACTAATTCATTGACTAACTTCTTGTTGTTGCAAAAGATTTCTACAACCATCTAACAACAACAAATTTATCTTGAAAAGTGACATTAAAAGCTGATTATACATTGCCAATTTTGTTTCTGACAATTTGTTATCATTTTGTCAACTTAGAGCTATATTTTCTTGTCATTTTCAAGCATTCTTAAGGCAGAATTATTGTGGTTGTTACAAAATATTCATTGTTGTTGTAAATAATTACATTGTTGCAGTTTTACATCAGCTTACTTATTTTTCAGAGGTTCGTGGTCTTATGAAGCACTAACACCATATGGTACTTGGAAATTCCACTATTTTCTATTTGTTTTATTGTTCTGGGCGGGTACACCTTATTTACCCTTTTGCTTCATCTCTATAAGACACAAAGAACCTCTGACTTGAGTGACCTGTGAGAGGGGTGAGACTTTATTATATCTTTTACCTTATCCTTCTCAAACCCTTGGGTCACTGGGGACGTCTCCCTTGGGGTACTGTGACATACTCCTAAATAGAAATGGGTTTCCTATTAAGGTGACAGTGATAGGTCACTCCCTGTTACGCCAATCTTACATATGTTGATGATTTCATCTATGTGAGACATTCTCCAGGACACAAACCTAAGAGAGAGCCCCTAAGAGGGGTGTGTCATTCCTATTTGAGACAGATTTGGAGCATAGATATGACCTCCTCCTTACAAAGAGTTGAGAATAACTGTAGATGATTCTCCTGTGTAACACAATGATAAAGGAGATCTGCATAGTTGGATGTGCATGTGGCTAAGCACAAGGTGAACGGGTGAAATCTCAAAGTTTTGGGTGCATCGTCATGAGACAGAGATGAATATGATGTATTAGCCTCCTCTGAGAAGAGAGTTGATGAGAAACTCCAGATGACTCTCATGTGTAATGCAGTGGGAAAGAAGATCTATTGAGTGGACAAGTCTGTGGATGAGCACATGTGAACGTGATCCTAGTGGTTGAGCACTACTGAATAACTGGTTCTTCTATGTAATGTAGTGAGCCAGATATATGGACATCCCTATGGATGTGCCCCTAGTGGTTGAGCACTAGTGGGTGTAATAGATCCCTTGCTATATTGTTCAAGAGTCAGACATGCATGTAACCCTAATTGTAATGTAAAGGGTACAGGTCGGCCCTGTTATCTCCTAAAATAAATCAATCGATTTATTTAATTTTAGGTGATAGGATGTCTTTTTAAAAAAAAATACATTTTTAATTTTTTAAAGCTTATTTTTTAGAGCTTTATGCATGTAATAAAGTTAGATAAACATTTGTTTTAGTTTTTATTTGATTTAAGTCAAATCTTAGGTTTCGGTTGGCTTAGGTGCTTCTTCGAAAGTGCTTCTTAGATACCGAAAGCCTTAGATCTCGACAGCTTAAACAAATAAATTCAAGGCTATTTTAGCCACCAAAATCACAGGATCGAGGGAGGAGTCAGCACATCCTTTCACACGTTTAAACTATCGGGTTTGAAGTTTTATAATTGCAATTAGCTGCCGAAAAGACAGGAGAAGAAATCGTTTAAGACCAAGAGCTGATCTCTACATGATGTAGCGAATCTATTCGGATCGTTGTTTCATCAAACTACATGTTTATGTACCTTTCATCATTACAGTCATCAACCATGATTGTTTCAAATCACAAGATTCTCTTTCACATCCCTTGTAATCAGCGCCACGATCTGATGCTCGCCTCATTTTTCTCATCCCTGTCATAGCCGAGCCAAATCTCCCTAAGTCTACGCTGTGTAACTCTCCCCCAAAATCCAATTTTCAAATTGCAAGTGTACAGGAGCATTGTGATAGATGAAAAAAGGAGGATCAACTCTGAGGAAAGAGCTCAACAATATCAGTTACTTGGAATCGCACCCAGAGGTATGCCAACTTTTTAGGGACGCAGGTTGCTATAATTTTTGTAAGAAATTACAGAGCTCTCACCAGCATGTGGCAGAAGCCTTTGCCCTGACTTTAGATGGAAGGAAAGAAGTCATCAGTTGAGATGAATTCGAGGTTGATGAATCCCTCATATCTGAGGTGACAGAGCTTCCTAGGACTAGAGAAAAATGGTTCAAAACCATTGTCACAAAGAATGTTCAATTCAAGTCTTACGTGAAACCAGAACACAAGGATTTGATATGGAAAAAAGACATTCATGTGTCTTTCCTTGAAGAGAAATGGAAACAATTACTAAAATACATTATGGTCTATATAACTTGTGAAGGCAGATATAATAGGGTGATGATTTACCATTTCAAAATCATGAATCATTTTACTGGTAGAAACCCACTCAATCTGTCCTATTTTCTCCACAGAAGTTTATCTAAGATGGCTCATCAGATCAATCCCAAGCCCAATAAAGTTTCAGGTAGACTATCCCACCATGGTCTAATTAAACTCTTGGTTTGTGAGTTATTGCAGAGAAGAAGCAAAGAGTGGAATTACTTCTTGTTCTGGAATGATTTTTAGAATGATATACAGCCAGAGGGAAAATAGAGTCCTCATTCCAAGAAGTCTTCTACTCCTAGAAGTGGAAAGAGGAGGAGGAGATCTATCTCTCTAGTTCCAGTTAATCAACCCTCTCATTCTTCTAAGCTTAATAGAAATAAGAAGAAACTAAACTTCAGCAGTGAAACAGATAAGTCCGAAGAACCCCCAATGAACAAGAGCATTCTCTTCCTTACACAGACTCGGAAGATGAAGAAGACCAGATTGAAACAGGGCATGAAGATTCAGTTACCACAGGGCATGAAAATTTAGTTTATGTAGATGTATTCACAGCAAGGTATGAAGACCTTCCATCACCTACACCTCAAGAAGAACAAGAACCACAAGTTGCAGATGCCTCATCTAGCAAAAGAGTGAAGCAAAGTAAATCAAAGGAAATCAAGAATCTTAAGAAGAAGTTAGCTCAACAAGAAGTGCTAGAAAGGGTAATTAAAACCAGATATGAAACCCTGTCGAATAATTTTGCAGAAAGAAACTCATCCTTGGAAAGATTAGCACATGAAAGCATAAAGGAAAAGAAAAAGAAGGAGAAGATTGTAAAAGATTACAACATCTTATGGAGAGTAGATCAGGATTTGAAGAAAAAGGTCAGGGATTTAAGGTTGAAAGTTATGTCTTCAAAACACCAGTCTCAAACACATGCTACCCTTGAAACCCTAGCAGAGGTAGCAGTTCAGTGCAATGAACCAGAGGCAACCAACAATCCTACAGTCTTTGAGCAAGATGTAGAAGCCTTAAAAGATCATCCCTAAGGCGTTTTTGAGCTAAGACAAAAGATATTTTGAAATTTTGATAATTTCACTAAAACATACCTTTCGGTGGCTTAGGCGAACATTTCAATTGTTCATTAGTCACCGAAAGCAAATCTTTCGGTAGCTAATTGGTCCAAATTCTGTCTATTCTAGCTACCGAAAGTAATGACAAGGCAGAAAGTTAATATTTTTGCACAGATCCAGGTTTTCCTTTTCCAAAAGCCTCATGAATGGTTCTAATTGATAGACAATAATTAATCACACCCTTATCAAGAGTTTGTTTTGATTTTGGAGATGCTCTACAAGGCAGAAAGGTCAAAATCGGTTAGCTATTTTCAAAGATATAAAGCTATTTGATTGTCAGCAGGTGTCATTTTCGACTTCTCTCATATCACATAAAATCCAGTAGCCTCAGAAGGCTCACTACACCTGCCAAAGAATCTGAGGGACATAAAGATCATCCAAGGATAGGAATTGACCTATTTTATAGGATCTTTGCCTATTTTCTTGGGCCAGTTATTGACTTTCTATTTTAGGAAAAATTCGATCCAGTATTCTAAAATTTTGAAACTGTTTGTAAAGGCTATAAAGCCCAGAACATTTGATGAACAAAGGGTTCGAATTTGAGTTCTAGACTCTACTGTTATTGTGATTAAGACATTTTCTTTAATATATTCAGCCTGCAAGATTCTTTCATTGTTATTGTCAGACTCTCTTTTCATTTATATTCTATGCCTATGAGTTGAAATCATTTATTTGTCTCTATTTAAATGTCCTATGGTGATTGTCATCTTACCTTTGATTTTTAAACAAGAATCATAAGCATCCATTGCTAGTTTGTTGACCCATCATATATATGGTTTATGTATGTTCTGGTTAATTGATTGGTTTCTTATCTATTTGATCTACAAACCTATCTGATAATACCTCTTGAAGACCTTGTACTGTGTGAATATAAATAGACTGTCTTGAAGATCCAATCCAGTGATTTAGATAATCATCTTGATCCAATCCCACACCCATTATTGAGAAAGTAATTATAAAAAAGGTTAATTTACCAGGCATCTCTGAGATACAACCTAGGAGAGTTTCCTGGAGTGATAACAAATTGGCGTCGTTTCCGGGGAACGGAGATTGAAGCTCGGCTTCCTTGGGAGACAACATAGATCCAACTTTGATGATAGACAAAGTCTGGACACATTTTCGGTTGTAATCATATATCTGGCGACTCCATTGGAACAAAGTGGCTCCGAGAAGGGCTCATACCATAGAAAACCAAGAAAGGCCACTGGCAACACCAGTTTTAGACCCTGAGAAGATCATCAGAAGTGGAAAAGCATTGCAAAGACAAACTTCCATATCTACAAGAGCATCTAGACCAGGTATTTCAAGAAACACTTCTTCATTTGTTTCTAGAGAACCTCTTTTCGAATCCACTTCTGCTGAAACTTCTAGTTCTCAGAAAATTGTAATTTTGTCAGAAATCTTGAAGGGTGATGGGCCTTCAATTTCTTTTGATATTATAGATCCTATTTCTGACCATATTACTATATCATACTTAGGAGAAGAAGTTGTAGAATCTATCCAAGAAGAGGACTCTTCCTCTTCCTTGAATTCTTCACAAACTGAGCCTATAGAAAGTTTTTTCCATACTCATACCAGTTTGCCCATTCTTGAAGATATTTTTCAAGATCTTTCCTCTAAGGGTGAAGAAAACTTGGCCTTGCTACTTGGCCAGTTTTACAGAGCTTCTTATTTCCCACCTTATCCAGGAACCACATTCTAGGGTAGTCATCCTACCAATGCTTCCACTTCATTCCTCAGCGAAGTAAGACCACCATTTTCCATAATCCCACCTATCCCATCTCAGCCGTCATCTACAGAAACTTCTTCCTCTGCATCAACCCCCAATATTGCCATGGTTGTCCCTTTGACAAAAATGGAACAGATCTTATCCAATAGGTATGCTCCTCTTGCTTTGCCCAATCCCTTATCAGCCATGCCAACAGGAGATTATCAGAAATATATGCCCAAGTTTACTGGATCTGGAGATTATACTGTTGAAGAACATATAGAGGCTTTTTATGCCTATTCTAAGAACATTAACATTTAAAAGGAAGATGTTTGGACCAGAATTTTTGTGCAGAGCTTGGATGTTCAAGCTAGGAAGTGGTTCAAGGAGCTTCCAGCTA
This sequence comes from Picea engelmannii, assembly GCA_009831015.1. Lineage (NCBI taxonomy): Eukaryota > Viridiplantae > Streptophyta > Pinopsida > Pinales > Pinaceae > Picea > Picea engelmannii. Next base: position 484,963 of record ML788427.1, read on the forward strand.
ATTCAGTGGCAGGCATTGAGAAATTAGATGAAGTGTTTTTGAAACACTGGGGAGAAAGAAGAGACCTCTTGTATTATATTACTGAATTTGGAAATCTAAGAAGAGAAAATGGGGAATCTGTCTCAGACTTCACCAAAATATTCAATAAGATGTTTGGAAAGATCCCTACAGAGATCAAGCCAACCGATGCATCAGCAAAGATTACTTATGATCAGGGGATCAAATTTTGCTCAAAAATTCAAGTGCTCGGAATCGCTTCAAACCGGATGAGAGCATAGGACTCGTCGTTGCGAACCCAACGCAACTCGTTTTGTCTCAAACGGGCGTCGGGAGCGAGAGATATAGCGATCTGTTCGTCAGGTCAAACAGGCAAAAATTTTGGTGTTGACTGTACAGTCCGTACATTCCGTACAGTCTGACGTGGCAGGACCGTACAGACCGTACGAATGACATGGAAACATCTGGTTGGTTGACATTTTTTGAATCCGGAAGTGACACGTGTCCTTTAGATGGAAAATGGTATGAGGACACGTGGCCCAATCCGTGGGCACCACGTGTCACTCGTTGACTGGGTTATTGTTTGTATGTAAAATTTATGGGAGTTCGCGAGGTTCGACCCCTGGACCTCCCCCATTATGTAAAGCCTTCACAAACCTCTGCTAACCATTGGACCACCGTTTGTACGTTGTAAGGTATATGCATTTGATTATATTTAATATCGACTATTGTAACCATTGGACGGGGGGTTGGGCCGGGGCTTAGCCCCAGCCCATGGTCCTTTGTATCAACCATACGACCATGCTCTATGGTATAGTCCAACAGTTGGGTTGGTGCGAGGATTAGCCCGTGGTTTTATGTTTACACCATATTCCCACGACCGGAGCGGGAAGTTGGCGCGGTTGTAACTGTTAACCACCTTTTTCCATGCGCACGGTCCTATGAGCCATATGCCCAGGTGCCTAGGCGGTTAGGGGCTGGAGCGCCCTTAATCGTTCTATGGTTTGCACCGTTGGCGTAGTTGCGCCCGGTGTTGGGTTTTCACTCTTTAAAATGCATGTGATCCAGGTTCAAACAACAAGGGTGCATTTTGTAGATGCAGAGACAACAAGCTTGAAGGGGAGACTTCCAGGAGGCCTAACTTCTTCATTTTTCGACCGATTGAGGTGCCGAAAGATCCCAAACAGGGGTTTTTGGACGCTCTGAAGCCATTGGAGCAGTCGGTTTGTCAGTTTGAGAACTGTAAGACATGTTTTTGAGCACTTTTTTGAGAAATTAATAATAATGATCCATTGGAAGCTGGACCAGGAGATGTAGCCCATAAGAGGGGTGAACTCCTTTATCAATTGTTGTGTTTATGTGCTTATGTTCATTGATTATGCTGTTGTCTACGTGTAATTTGCATAAGTAATCCTTTAATTTATGTTTTGCATACTGATCATTTTTCTTTAAACACATAACATTCACATTGCAAATAATTTCAAGTATTTCAAGTCTTCTTCACTTTTAGATCAAGTTGGTATCAGAGCACTAGTTTTTGAAGACTTGATTGTTTGCAAGTTTTGTTTCTGATGCTCACAAGTTTGAAACTCACAAGAGGAGAAGGTCAACTTGTGGAGCCAAGTTCTCATCCGACAAGGAGGAAGCATATTCATTCACCGCAAGTTTCAGAGAGACACTCACCAAGCATGGCTCATGCAGAAAGTCATGAACGTGTTCCTGCCGAAGAGGAAGATCTCAGAAAGGCTGTCATGGAGATGAGAGAGATGATGAAGATCTTGATGGAAAGGAAAATATTGTCGCAGGGTGAAGGCTCCAACCCTTCAATACATAAGGGAGGCGGTGGTGACAAAACTCCAGATGGAAATGGAGGGAATGGTGCTTCTCCACCACCCTCTCCTCCATCATCTTCTTCTTCTTCTTCTTCTACCAGTTTGAAACATCTTCCGAATTCTCCAAAGGAGCATGGTAAAACTCCTTCGCAAATTCCTTCATTAAAGCTTGATGTAAAATTTGAATTGCCAATTTACAATGGAGAAGTTAACGCTGAAAAGTTAGATAATTGGATACGTCAAATTGAAGTATATTGTAGAATACAGAAAATTCAAGATGATGAAACCAAAATTCAGCTTGCTTCATTAAGATTAGAT
>ML788427.1:490380-508398 GCA_009831015.1 Picea engelmannii
CTTTGGGATGAACATTTACACTACATTCAGCATGCGTACAATCGAGCTAAGCACTCTTCGACGCAAACGTCGCCATTTGAAGCATGTTTTGACTATTTGCCCAAGTCGCCTTTAGATTTTATCTTTGGGAAAGATATTGTTGTCGATGGTCAATATGACATTGATAGGGCAGAGAAGTTCATTGAACAAATTCAGTCGATACATTAAGTGGTGCAAGAGCAGTTGGAAAAGAGTCAGGCCAAGTACAAGACAAGACATGACAAGCATCATGTTGATCACAGTTTCCAAGTTGGAGATGAAGTTTGGCTTTACATCAGCAAGGAGAGGCTTAAAGGAGAAGGTAAAAAGTTGAAACTGATTCGATATGGTCCTTTCAAGATTGTTGACAAGATTGGTAGCAATGCTTTTCATTTAGATTTGCCTCCTTATATGCAGATGTATGCAGTTGTTAATGTTGAGAATTTGAAGTTGTATGAGCCTCCATTGATTGATGATCAAAGAGAGCATGTTCAGATTCCTTCCATAGATGATTTTTCTCCAGAGTATCTAACAGAACTGCAGGAAGACACCATCCTTGACAGGAGGATGCGAACTTTGAAATGAGGAAATGTGGATTATTTGCAAGTTGGTATTAAAGGGACGAATCCAAGCAAGGCCAAGTGGATTGAGGTTGGATGGGTGAGGGAAATTTACCCTCATCTTCACATAGACTGAGAATAGTATTTTGGAGGTCCAAAAGCTTCCCAATGGGGAGGTGTGATCAGGGGATCAAATTTTGCTCAAAAATTCAAAGTGCTCGGAATCACTTCAAACCGGACGAGAGCATAGGCCTCGTCGTTTCTAACCTAACGCAACTCATTTTGTCTCAAACGGACGTCGGGAGCGAGAGATATAGAGATTTTTTAGTCAGGTCAAACAGGCAAACATTTTGGTGCTGACTGTACAGTCCGTACAGTTCGTACAGTCTGACGTGGCAGGACCATACAGACCGTACGGATGACATGGAAACATCTTGTTGGTTGATAGTTGTTGAATCCGGAAGTGACACGTGTCCTTTAGATGGAAAATGGTATGAGGACACGTGGCCCAATCCGTGGGCGCCACATGTCACTCGTTGACTGGGTTATTGTTTGTATGTAAAATTTATGGGAGTTCGCGAGGTTCGACCCCCGAACCTCCCCCACTATGTAAAGCCTTCACAAACCTCCACTAACCATTGGACCACCGTTTGTACGTTGTAAGGTATATGCATTTGATTATATTTAATATCGACTATTGTAACCATTGGACGGGATGTCGGGCCGTGGCTTAGCCCCAGCACGCAGTCCTTTGTATCAACCATACGACCATGCTATATGGTATAGTCCAATAGTTGGGTTGGTGCGGGGATTAGCCCGTGGTTTTATGTTTACACCATATTCCCACGACCGGAGCAGGAAGTTGGCGCGGTTGTAAATGTTAACCACCTTTTGCCATGCGCACGGTCCTATGAGCCATATGCCCAGGTGCCTAGGCGGTTAGGGGCTGGCGTGCCCTTAACCATTCTACGGTTTGCACCGCTGGCATGGTTGCACCCGGTGCTGGGTTTTCACTCTTTAAAATGCGTGTGATCTAGGTTCAAACAACAAGGGTGCGTTTTGTAGATGCAGAGACAGCAAGCTTGAAGGGGAGACTTCCAAGAGGCCTAACTTCTTCATTTTTCGACCGATTGAGGTGTTGAAAGAGCCCAGACAGGGGTTTTTGGATGCTCTGAAGCCATTGGAGCAGTCGGTTTGTCAGTTTGAGCATTGTAAGACATGTTTTTGAGAACTTTTTTGAGCAATTAATAATAATGATCCATTGGAAGCTGGACTAGGAGATGTAGCCCATAAGAGGGGTGAACTCCTTTATCAATTGCTGTGTTTATGTGCTTATGTTCATTGATTATGATGTTGTCTACGTGTAATTTGCATAAGTAATCCTTTAATTTATGTGTTGCAAACTGATCCTTTTGCTTTAAACACATAACATTCACATTGCAAATAATTTCAAATATTTAAAGTCTTCTTCATTTTTAGATCAACTTACTCTTCTGCCTTTGATCCATTATTTTTCATAATCCTTAGAGAAATAAGGTTAGCCACACTCACTTTAATGTAATATGTTTCTCTTGAGGTTGAATCTAACATTATGGCATCTCATAAACTTAAAGGAAAATTTGAGAGAAAGAAGTCGTCTGCTGATCCTCCTTCTTCTTCAAATACCAAAATGGAAAAGATGGCCAAGATGTTGGACATCTTGACCTCGGAGATGTCAAAACTAAAAATTCAGAGTCAGCAACCAGCAAGAAGTAAAGAGCCTAATGTCTATGCTTCCAGGGATCCCAATGCATTCCCCTACAAAAGGAACAACCAGTATGTCCAGATCCTTCAGAGAGACAAGAATGCAGCTGAAGACCAAAGGATCAGGGCCTCTTTCCAAAATGCAGTGCTATAAGAAGAGCAAGAGCTATCTCATGATGAAGATGAAGAAGAAGATGACATCAATTGCTTTGGGGATGATATTGATTCCTCCTTCTTTACACAAACATATTATGAAGAGACCCAAATGAATGAGCAGATTAATGAGGCAATCATTGAAGAACCTTTTTATCAGATAGATGATCAACTAGGTTATAATTTAAGATCTAAGACTGTTGCTTCAAATCCATTGCTTGCTTCCCCCGGAAAAAAGAAAGATGTTGCCGCCAAGAAGCCAGCTGCTCCTACAAAGAAGATCTCAACTCCTGCAAAACAACAGCAAAAGCAATTGCAGCCCCAAGCTAAAGAACAGGTTTCTCTCAGAGCTCCCTCTAACGATGTAAGACCTTCCGACAAAATATCATATTCATTTAATTTCGAATCAGAAATTCAGAAGGTAAAAATACATATGCCATTGACTGAACTTATGAAGAATGTCATATTTAAGTCTGCTATCATGAAGTCCCTTCAACCAAAGACTCCCCTAGCTGTTGATAATGTAAACCTTCAAGATGACAAGCCCACAGTGACTATAGGACCTATGGTAGAGGACCGAGATGATTCTTGTCCACCCTTCTACATATCCCTGAATATACATGACAAGATCCTTCACAACTGCTTGCTCGACTTGGGAGCGTCACACAATCTTATGCCTAAAGCAGTGATGGATGAGCTTGGGCTTGACATCACAAAACCTTACCATGATATCTTCTCTTTCGACTCTAGGAAATTCATATGCCTCAGCCTCATAAAATACCTTTTCATAAACCTTGCCCAGCTGCCAATGAGAATCATGGTAATGGATGTTGTAGTGGCTGATATCCCACCCAAGTTTGGCCTCCTCTTGTCACGTTCATGGAGAAAAAGTCTAGGTGGTACCCTGTAGATGGATATTTTGTATGCCACAGTCCCGGTGTTTGGAGGAGAGCTAAAGAGACTTTACAGAGAAAATCAGCTTGCCTACATCATTAGTGATGGGAAGAATTTTGTAAACCATCCCATCTATGCATTGGACACAGACTTTGGGGCATGCATTCTGCAAATAGATGATTCTCAGCCAGCTCCTTTGCAGCTCACAAAGCCTACTTATCAGCAGTCTGATGGAGAGAGTACTCCCATCTAGAGCATGTTCTTTGATGGTGCCAGTACCAAAGACTCAGCAGGTGTAGGTGTAGTTTTGATCTCTCCTTCAAAGGAGACTATTCATTTATCTTTTAAACTTGATTTCAAGACTACTAACAATATAGCAGAGTATCAGGATTTGTTGTTGGGATTAAATGTTGCCAAGGAGATGGGAATCAAAGGTATAAAGGTGTTTGGAGATGCAGATCTCATCATACAGCAAGTAAACAGTACTTTCCAAGAAAAACATGTCAGGTTAAAAGCTTACAGGGATGAGGTATGGAAACTCAGGGAGTCTTTTTCCATTTTTGATATGTCTTATATACCTAGAGCTATGAATCACCTAGCTGATTCCCTTGCTGTCTCGGCCAATATGTTCATTCCTCCCATGCCTCCTAGATTGAATTATGAAATCCAAGTCAAATATAGACCATCCTTGCTTGACAATATCAAATATTGGAAAGTTTTTGAAGATGGTGATGAGCTTAGTAGATTTCTCCAGGTTGTAGATGAATTTTCTGATATGCATATTGACCAGGAAAATCAAAATGTAGGGGAATCCAAAAATCCTAAGTTGAAGAAAAAAATGGGTAAACATGATATTGTTCAGTTGCCAAACAATTATATACCTAGGGGTTTGGTGCCTCTTGAGAAGCTTTTTGACCAAAACGATGTCCCTTACAAACCTGATAAGAAGGAGAAGGATCCTGCTGTCCGTGAGCACAATATAGGAAGCCATATTCATCCTAAATTCATAAATCTGTCCACTTAATTAACTGTTGATCAGAGGTTAGAATATTGCAGCATTATGAAGGAATTTGTTGATGTTTTCACCTGGAAATGCAGTGATCTGAAAACCTATAATCCTGATGTCATTCAACATAAGATTCCCCTAGAGAAAGTGTTGAAATAATGTAACTGCAAAGAGTATTCTTATTATTATTTGATTTATTATTCATTGGATCAATCCCCATTGTGGATTGATCATGTCAGCTATTGTAATAGGACCAAATCCCCTTTTGCGGATTGGTCAAATGATAATTATAATAGGAAGAATAAGAAGTCAGCCCTAGCAGATATTTAAAGGCCCCAGAATATAATTAAGGTGGTTATAACCACCCAGTTGGACAATTCGGCCCTGCCAATGAAAAGACGCTTCACACGTGCCAGTCTAATATAAATAAGGAGGCTAGCGCCTCACTTACACAAACAACTCACTTGATCATTGAGAGACAAGTTTTGGATCTGCTATTAGCGAAGGAGAGAGAGTGGCGCATATCTGGGAGAGGATCTTATGCATTAGTTTAAGAGATCTCTTGGCATTGTATTGGCTATCTATATTAAGGAAGTTTTGTTGGGTTTTCTTCCCCTAGAGGGTTTCCCAGGATAAATGTTGTGTCTCTTGTGATTGTGTATTTCTCAGTGATCTTGGATTATTCTATTGTTATCTAGTGAAATTCAAAGAACTATAATAATGGCTTAAACATTAACATGGTATCAGAGCCAAGATGAAGGAAGCATCTTTCACAAGAGTGAAAAACGTCATTGTTTCCATACATGAAAATTAGGGATTTTTGATGGTGAAGCTTTTCAGCCCCAAAACCATCTAGAAAAGTGTGCCCTTCCCTAAGGATCACTTTGGAACTCTCAGTGCACCTTTTCAGTGGTTGGATCTCCCCGAAAGTGAAACCCTAGTTTCACAAAGTACCATAAAATCAGTGTACCAAAAGTACCAGAGTACCAGAAGCACTAGTCCAGAAATCCACAGATCAAATTTGGAGGAGAAAAATTTGGATTTTCTCAGATCCAAACACATCAGGCTACTCACCTCAGCAAAGCACACCTCTTGGTAAGTTCAGATTTTGATTTTGAGCACTTTTATTTTTTGGTCATTTTCCTAGATCCAGGTAAAGATGTCTGCAAGCGTTAAGCTTGTTGACAAGCTAGAAGCAGTGGAAAATTTTTATGGATGGAAGTATAGGATTGGCCTCATTCTTGAAGAGAATTCCCTAGCAAGATTCGTCAAAGAAGAAATACCAGAACCCGTCGATGCTACAGAAAAGGCAAAGCATCAAAAGGACACAATCAGGGCCAAAAGAATCATTACAGATTCAATCAAAGACCACCTGATTCCTTACGTGTCATCTAAGAAGACTCTGAAAGAAATGTTTGATGCCTTAACCAGACTATATGAAGGAAATAACATAAACCAGAAGATGAATCTAAGAACTCGACTTAAGAATACAAGGATGCGGAAAAGAGAAACGATTCAGGAATACTTCTCCAGAATCTCAAAATTCAAAAAACAACTAGAATCTATTAGAAATACCATAGATGAAGACGAACTCATAATGATGGCCCTAAATGGTCTCACAAGACCTTGGGATGCATTCATCTAAACGATATGTGCCAGAACAGAGAAACTGAAGTTTGATAGTCTATGGGAAGAATGCATCCAAGAAGTGTTTCAGGATTAATCCGTAAGTGCGGACACAAACCGATCTCCCTAGATCCACCTGGATCTAGAACAAAACAGGACAGAATGATACTCTTTCCCTAGATTTAACCTATTGAATGAACTAAGAGACAAGGGTCATAGACATACCTTATGAACGCTTCCTTGGGTCTCTTTTGTTCCAAGCTTCGCTTCAATGCTCTTGTGTCGTTCAGATCACAACAGTACAAACCAATCGAAGTGAAACAAAATCAATATATTCAATAGCTAATCTATACATATGATCAAGGAGTTATGTAATAAAGTGACATCATCTTTATGGGAAAGGGACACATTACTATATTAAATTGATAGAAAGTGAAACTTACAACCTGAGCCTTGATGTTGTAGATCTCCTTTCGATGGCTCTTAGCTTCGACACACACACTTTCTCATGCATGAAGAAAATGAACCACTCTTGATGACCTTGCTGGTGTCTCTAGTTGTTGTAGCATCAGTCCTTCATACAGTATTTCACTAATTCTCCAATCAATCTCTTGCTAGTTTTATTCTAACATTTTCCATCAGCATTCCCCTCAATATATAGGAGAAGATGGATTAGTTACTTGGATAGGAATGATCCCAAGATATCAGGAAAACCAGTATTTGACAACCATTCGAATGCCAACTCACTCTTCTAGAAGGTTCGAGAATTTATCTTTTTTCCTCCTTTAGAAGATGTTCGCACCATGAGAGTTAGGTACAGTGCGAACCCCTCACACTCCAGCTTAATGCAGCCTGCGAGAATCATGGATTCTCACAGGCAAATATATAGGTAGCCTGCGAACCTCCCTTAAAAACATGATTTCTGGAAGCAGACAAAATGTAACTTTTCTCAGGAAAGTGTCTTAGTGAAGAGCCTTGTTTCTCCATCATCATTACTTCATCATGACAACCAAATTTATGGATAACAGAATGCCCCCCAAAGTCTGAGATTGTAACCAGTGACAGTCGATAGACTTTATAAGTTGCATGCGTGTGTCAAGAACCAAAATCACATCTACTCGAAAACCTGCAAACATCCAAGCATCGACAGAATATCATGTATATCAATTCTAAGGTAGGCATTCCCATACTCAGATCATAGAATGATGACATTATAAACAAAGGTCATGGCCACCAATCATACATTGTGGATCCATGCTGTCAAAATATAGCATAGCCACCTGAATACATTGTGGATCTATGCAACAAATTTTCAATCAAGACAACATAGCCACGAAACATATACAGTGGATCTATGTGTCACAAAACATACATACTCCATCACAACCTGGATCATAAAGACAATATCCAGGGTCTTCAATATCATCGCTCAAAGTACAAATCTAACCATGTGATTACATGTGTCGAAGTCGAACATGGTAGAAACCACTTGATTACCGACCATTGATGTAACCATTAACAAGTGTGAAGGAAATCACCATTGATGTCAATGACTCCCAACGTACTAAAGTACAATCCATCGACTGCGAATAAATGAGTTGATGTTGAACATCCAACGGAATATTTCAATCAGGGGTCAATGATGTGAATCCACTGTCGAAAGTGAGGAAACTTGCCATTGAGGCATGCAAGCTCCAAGGTACTGAATAATTTCTAAGTCTTGATTCTGGATAATGTGCTGAGGTCAACGGAACAAAACTCGTCACCGGAGGGCCTTGATGTATCCCCCATCAATGACACGAAATGAACAACAGAGTTTGAAGGTGAAACAGAGCATGTAACCATTGGACTTTGGACACAGGGAAGGCCGACACGAAGAAAATGGATAACTGTAGATGGCCGACTCAATATAGGTTTCAGATGGACTTCTCTTGAACATATGAACGACACGACCAATGATTTGGCATCATTGACTCAAAGACGACACAGGAAATGATCTTGTAGCAAATCGAATGAGAGACAAATGTATTTCCCAAACTGGCTTCAAATGATGAATAGGGGGTGTCATGTTCAAGAGCAACACTTACTGTCAATCAATTTAACGATGAAACATATCCCTTTCCCAAATTTTCCCCCACCATTTCTGGCAAGTACCTCTTTATTTTTATGCAAGCTTGAAGAGGATCACATATGCTTGTTGATATAAGCTCATCCTTCGGACGAGTCCCTCGGAGTATTTTTAACGAACCCTAGGAAGGAGTGGTTCGGTCCCACTACGGGTCTGTCAATGTTTGTTTAACGAGTCCAGAGATAGTAAACTCGAAGGTTTTTCAAGATTATAGAGTTTGGAAAAACACTTAAAAGAGAACTCTCTCAGTTCATTTTTTGTACAGTAGACCAACTAGACCGAAAAAGGGTTAAACTATCACTCGAAGGACGCATACTTCAAATACTTTATCGAGCGTGAAAATAGCAAGGTCGCTCGGCAATATTTTCATGTTTAGAGAGTCTGAAAAGAGATTAAAGAAAACTCCAGGGGGGTTCATTTTTCGTATAACCACGGCGAGCCCGAAAAAGAGATAAAACGACGCTCGATCACGTTCTTATGTTTTTCACAAGCACAAGAACGGACAAAAGGCGCTCGAGGTTTTATGTCAAAACCATAACAAACAATCCAAAAATATACCACACCATAGAAAAACTGTCCATAACCATCCTATTTCGTACCTGCAAGTCACTTCACTCATTTTCACATTAGTGATTAGGGTTAAATAATATATAAACATAAAAAACCCACATTTGATATAGTAAAAAGTAATTAAAATAATGAATCACTAAATTCACCATACCATTTCACACTTTTACCATCGAGTTCAAAAAAACCCTCATTTTACCCTCTGCATTCACTGTCGATTTCCGAGAGCTACGGGCGATCATTTCACGAGTCGTCAGCAACATCTTGGTAAGCTCTCCATTCCTTATCTTTGCATGGTTTAAAATTTTGATTTAATTGGTTAAAAGTTCAGTTTCAAGTTAATTTTTTGAGCCCTATGCGCGTGGAGGCATTCTCGCAGGTGGCCCATACGAGACCTGCGAGAATGACTCATTCTCACAGGTGGGCCTTAAGGCGCCTACGAGAAGTTCACACTGTGCGTAGTAGCGCACCTGCGAGCAGCGTAGAACTCAAAAAGTTTTTAAAATGTTTAGCCAATAGAAAGAATTTTTTCATGTTTAAGATCATTAACCATCTTCATATGTTTCTTATGCAGGTTAATATCCATCATCATGGTGCTCGAATGGCGAGAACGGGAACATGAGGAGGATAATACAAACACCGAAAATCACCCTCCCACCATAGCTGCACTAAGAGACTGTGGTCTCTTAAAATATTTCCGTATCCCGTGGATGAGAGCCCAAGTTCGATTACTGGAGTACTTAGTCCGAATGTGGGATCCGGACCAACAAGTTTTCATTGTTGGGGCTCACACATTAACTATTGACATTGATGACATATATTTCTTGACCGAATTATCCAGGCGAGGGTCCTATTTCAGTTTGACCGGCAGCAGAAGGGGTGGTTTGATATTGAGTGAATACTGCAACCAATATTGTGTACCCGAGGCCGAAAGAAAGAAAGGGAAAGTGGAAATATGGGGAGTAACTGACTTGACTCTCCGCACCATTCTCTTCACGATTTCTCGGATGGCTAGAAGTGCCACACCACATATGGAATTGTAGAGTTATTTCCAGTACGCCATCGAGTGCACTGAGCCCCGAGTATTTAACTGGGCTGATGCAGTATTACGCAGTATCAAGAAATAGCTGACCAAGTGCAAGCATGGAGAACTGAAATAGTTTGGATATGGATCTTTGTTGGTGTATTTCTTCTGTGAGAGGGTCCCCGTTTTTAGGCTACAGGCTGAGTGGCACTTTCCAGGTCCCAGGGATCTAAGGATGTTACGATGGTGTCAACTCATGGCCCGACATGTGGCAGGACCAATCGTCAAATATGACGATATTTTCTTTGACTGGTTGCAGAATCAGATGCTGATGGTTGACGACTATGCATATGCCGGCTTGGATTTTCGAGGAGATACAGATCTATCCCTACCTGAGGACACACAGTGGGGAGACCTCGGTAAGAAGTACACAAATTTTCTCTTTTTAAATGTTTTTGTATTTTTAACATATTTAAATGTTTTTGTTTTTATATACTCATCCAAAGACTAACACAAAATCTTTTGTTTGGAAACACAAATGTTAGACCTTATAGACCTACTGGCTCTTCTCCTATCCAGAGACGAGGAGAAGCAACAGCAATATTACCAAAGTATGTTGAGGATTACTAAATCGTGGAGTAGAACCTAGAAGGCCTGACCGCAGACATTCCAGACATGACTCTGGAAGAGGTTCCACGACGCGATCATCGTCATACTATAGGAGTTTCAGTAGCCATGGCCTGACTGCTCCGTAGGGTAGCTAGGGAAGTAGTGTGCTACCGTGAACATCATCTGTGACGTCACTATGTAGAAGCTATAAGCTTCCATTTTTTATATTTTGGTCTTCGGACAAACATTTTGTAAAAACAAACCTTTTTTATCGTTATATATATATATATACACAGCTTCTACCGGTTTACTTTACATTGTGTGAATTGTAATGTGTTTGATTTATAAATGATTTAAATGCCTGTCCAATACATAATTAGCTAAAGCATCTGTCAATGTATTAAGACATCTAGGAATATGTTGATATTCGATGTGATCAAAATACCGTTCCAAGAGGCGAATCCGCAAATATACCCTTAATAAAGTAGGACTTCGAATAGAATAAACATTACTTAACTGTAGTACTACAAGCTGTGAGTCAAGTCGCACAACCAAATGATGAATTCCGAGAGAGATAGCATCAACCAATAATTCTATAACGGCGCTATACTCTGCGATGTTGTTGGTTGCTCGGCCGAGACATACACCTCGTAAAGATATGAGCTCGTTTGTTGGGGCATAGATTGCCCATGCAGCGGACGGCTAGCTCCATCAGCGAAGCCAATATAAGGTAGCGAATACTCCGACATCTGACAATCAAACACAATGTCACGTAAGGGCAGAGACCAAATAACGTCAAAAAAAAACTAAAGTAACACACACAGAGTATGATACATAAAAATACAGGTACTAATGCACAAATCACTTATGCATAGTACTTCTTCAAGTATAACCCATTTCTGGGTTCACTCAAAGGTATACTGTCGTAATCAACTAACTCATATGCTCCTTTTGCCAAAACTTTGCTAACAATGTAGGGACCACGCCACATTGGTTCAAATTTCCCATATCCTAGGACATCTTTATCTTGTTCATACAAAAGAACAAGATCACCTTTAGAGACAACACGAGGCTTGACATGCTTGTCATACTGTGCCTTGACACGTATCTTTTGGGATTCTATTTCTAACATGGCATCACGTCGGGTCTCGTCTAATCGCATCAGATACAACAGACTAAGAGTTCGATAGCTAGCTTCAGAGAAGGTATTTCACATTCTATTGGCAGAATGGCTTCCATGCCATAGATTAATCGAAAGGGTGTAAATCCCGTAACGGATTTAACAGATGTCCGATATGCCCATAATGCTGAGAACAACATTGTGTGCCAGATAGTTTTATGTATTCCTATCATCCGTCGAATCATAGTTATAAGAACCTTATTGATTGCTTCGACCTAGCCATTAGCCTGCGGATAATAGGGTGTTGAGCTATCGTGACAAAGACCCAACTTCTCTGTAAGTTCAGACATCATATAATTCCTAAAATGACTACCGTGATCGGTAACGATAGCCTGAGGAACACCAAAACGAGTTATGACATGGTTGAAAAGAAATAACGCTGCAGTCTTCCCAGTATTATCGAATGTTGGCATTGCCTCGGCCCATTTTGTAAAATAATCAACAGCTACAATAATGTAACCATGCCCCCCGGCTGAGTGAGGGTGACATGTCATGAAATCAATGCCCAATTTTGCAAAAGGACCTACTGAGACCACAGGATGAAGGGGAGCAGGATGCAACCGAATTTTCTGATTGTAGGTCTGGAAGGCATGACACTTCTGAACAGCAGTAATGCAGTCATTGAATAAGAAAGGCCAAAAATATCCTGCACGTAAGATCTTCTGGGCAATAGCATACCCAGACATATGACCACCACATGCTCCAGAATGGCAGTCATTCAAAGATTTCTCAGCTTCGTCAAATGTCAAACAACGTCGAAAAACAGAGTCAATGCCTCGACGGTAAAGAGTATCGCCAAGGATAATATATTGACGTGCTTGATAACGGATGCGACGTCGTTCATTGCTAGACAAGGCAGGCCGGAAAGTTTGAGTCTGGAGATATATAATGATATCTCTGTACCAAATGTCGTCGGTGCTGATAAGGAAAAGCGATTCATCAGGTAATGAATCGACTGCTACATTTTTCGTGGCAGAGTGGGGAAAATCGCAAATTAACTCAGCAAAAACTAATGATTTCTTCGACGTGGCGCGATCAAATTCCAATTCGAACTCCTGGAGAATGACAATCCACTTGGAGTACTTTCCCCCCAGCAATTGACGTGTCAAAATATGTTGCATGGGGTTACAATGTGAAATCACTGTAGTTTTCCTGGAGAGAATATAATGGCGAAAACGTTGAACCGCTTGAACAGCAGCCAAAGCCAGTTTTTTAACATGTTGGTACTTGATCTCAGTTGAAGTAAGACTTTGACTCAAGTAATATATAACATGTTCATCGTGCACATCATCCTCTTGAACGAGGACCATGCCGATAGTATACTCGGAAGCGGCAAGATAAAGAAAGTAATCCCTACTATAATCAGGAGGGAAAAGAAGTGGAGCTTTCGTGAGGGACAACTTCAGGGCTTCAAAAGCATTGTTGGCAACTTTATCCCAGACAAACTCTGAACCTTTCTTTAGAAGACGTGTAAAACCACGAGTAATTTCGGCGTAATTGGGTATGAAATGACAAAGAAATTTTGCTTTCCTCTGCAAACTTTGTAACTGGCGCAGTGAAGAAGGAGGAGGAAGATTGAGAATCACCTCAACCTTAATAGGATCTACCCGGATCCCTTGACGTGAAACAATGAAACCGATAAGACGGTCGGACTCTACGCAAAAGACACATTTATGAGGGTTTAGATGAATGTGATAGAACCGGCAATGAACGAAAATTGCTCGGAGATGATTGGGGTGATCGACTCGGCGTAAAGAATGAGCTGGCAAATCGTCCAAATAGGGTTAACGATATGCTTTATATCGTGAAACGTATAAGACATAGCACGTTGAAACGTCGCGCCGGCGTTCTTAAGACCGAAAGGAAGTTTTCTATAGGCGAAAGTACCCCAAGGAAAAATGAACGCAGTTTTATGTTGGTCCTCGGGAGCGATGTTAATCTGATTATAGCCGGAGAATCCATCCATGAGGGAAAAGATTTCACTGTCGGCACAGTCATCGACGATCTGGTCAACGAAAGGGGTCGGAAAGTTGTCCTTCGGACAGGCTTTGTTAATATCTCGATAATCGACGCAAACACGTATACTACCACCTTTCTTATTAATCGGTACAGGGTTGGAAACCCATTCTGTCAAAGCCACGGGATAAATAAAATCGGCTTTAAGAAGTTTTTCAACTTCGAGTTTGATAGTTGTCGCTTTACGTGGATGGACAGGATGGAGGCACTACCTGACTGGTTTAGCTCCAAGATACATTTTTATCTCATGCACAACAATAGAAGGGTCGATACCCAACATATCTTCGTAACTCCAGGCAAAAACATCACGAAATTCTTTGAACAAAGCAGTATAAGTGACAATTTCCTCTGGAGAACACGAAGCTCCAATGTGAACATTTTCAACTATCCCAGGTTTAACTGAAATATCAATGGGAATCGTGGGAGATATATTACTGAGGTTCCCTTCGGCAAACACATCATGTGAAGTTCTGGGAACAGTTGATATAACAACAACAGTCGACGGAGTCGAAATCCATTGGTAGTTCTCGAGAGTGTGTTGTTCCAGAAAGAGTATGGAACGATGATGCCCATCATCCCAGGGGGTGTCTTCCATGACGGACATGATCATCTCGTCAGTGGGGAAAAAAATACGGAAAGGATCGGGAGACAACTCCTCAAGAGATGGTACAGAAGGAGTTGTCGATTGAATGGCTTGATAAGCCAATTCAACCAGACTTAACGGCATGACGTTGCCGAAACGAGGATGATCTCCTGGATCAGGGACTATCCAAGGGTCAAAAGACACCAGAAGATCATGAGGTACAACAAAGATCATATTAATTGAAGCAACTGACGGGCGTGGAAAATCAGGTGGTGGCGGAATGGGGAAAGTTCCCATTAACGTAGAGTCCTTTAAAAGACCGACGTCGACATTCTCGTAACCCGGCGGGGTTTTAGCTATAAATGACACATTGCCAGTACGAGTATCAGAGTTAAAGAAGGCAAGTTGATCAACCATAACAACTTTTCCTTGGTGAGGAAATCGTACTACACGGAAAAGTGTTGACACAGCAGCGCGCATAGAATCTACCCCGCTACGACCAAGAAGAAGATTATAATCTAAGGGAGCATCGAAAACTTCCACTTCAACTTGGATCGTCTTACCTTCTAGAGTGATAGGCAACGATGAAAGAACGTCGTAAGGCTTGAAACCAGAGCCATTAAAGGCTTTCAAAGTATTCTGTGATTCCATTAAATGAGGAGAGCCAATGGCTTTCCAACAAGTAAGAGACATTACGCACGTAGAGGCCCCCTCATCCACAACAGTGTGACAAATGTTTTTGTCGGCAACAATAACTTGTATCTGAAAAGCAAGCTGAGGGGGTAACCTTGGAACATGTTCGTCCAAGTCAAAGACTATCAAATTCGAATCTGTAGGATCAATTCCACCTATAGCTTTCAACAGAGCCCTTCGTTGCGCAGGACAAGATTGAAGGACTTCAAGGGTAGACATCGATGAAGGTGCTTGGGCCAGATCTTCCACAATATTGTAGTTCTGGGCCGCACGAGCATGAGGATTGAAAGCCGACTTGCGAACAACACCCTTAGGGGGTCATAGGACTGTATCAAGACTCGGTCGTTCGAGATGAAGAGGACTGTTCGTAGGTGGTTTCGGTGGAGAGAGTTGTACCAAATAAGGAGGTAAATCGTCAACCTTCTCCTTAGAAGGAGTATAGTCTTTAGCTCTAGTGGAGATTGCAACGTCGTTCTTCTTAGAATCACCGGTGCACATCAAAACATATGATGTTGTAGAAGTAGATGGTTGGTCATGGATGACCAACGAGGCCTGTTGTTGAGACGGGAAGGGTTGAGATAAGACTGCCGGTCTAGGTGGTTTTGGTGTTCCTTGAAGGAACTTAGAAACTTCGACACGTCGAGGACAATCCTTTGTATAGTGATCGTCACCACAGATAAGGCAAGGGTACAGTGGTTTGCGCTTATCCCACTCTTCAATAGGAGAAGTTGTAGTTTGTTCTGTTGGATTATTATTTTTACCCCCCTTATTCTTTCCTCTCCCCTTTTTAGATTTACCTTTACCAGTCGGAGTAGATTGAACAGCGTTCACCTCAGAGGTTTTACCGGTGGGAGGGGCAGGAGATGGAGCATTTTAAACGTTAGAAGATGTAGATTTAGGAGTTGTATTCGAAACAGAATGTGAGTGGGTGTGAGTAGAACCAATCACACCATCAGCTGCATGCGAGGCAGCTGGAGTAGTTGAAGCGCTGGAAGTACCAGGACGGGGTAGTTCAGGTAACAAATCGTAAAGTGTTCCCATTTGTGAATAAACGAGATCAAGATATTGGGCATGACTTATAGCCTGCTCCTCCATAACAACAACACCCATGGCGATGTCTTTACCAATTTCGTTCACGAAGGATTTTGTGAACCATTCGGCCAGTAACTGATCAGGGAGATCAAGTTTGATAAGACGTCGTCTTCGTCTCCACTCATGTATATGATCTGAGATATGAGTGCCTTTTGTTTGTTTAAAAGAAGTTAAAATATCAGTCTCAGTATCATAACGGATCGGCAACTGGTAATGTGTGAGAAATGTCACAGCCAGGGTGTTAAAATCGGAGAAGAAACCTCGTGGCAATTCAATGTACCACTTCGCAGCGGAACTAGTAAGAGTCCTTTGAAAAAGACGTAGGTGAATGGAGTCATCCATCAAAGAATTGGATGAACACCACAGATGAAAAGTCATCACATGATTATTTGGATCCTCCCCCGCCTTGCCATCGAATTTCGGGATATCCGACGGAAGTTTGGCAGGAATAGCAGGCCATTGGGGGGAGTGACGAATAGGATCATTCAAGATCCTAGACAAATCTGGCAAGTCCAAAGTAGCAAGAAAGGGTAACTATCGGTTTACTTGTGGGTACTGATGGCTTTGGGGTGGAAGCCCTGTCGGCAAACCAGTAGGACCATAAGCAGACTGTCCGTAAAGGGACGGTCCTGGCTGATTCGGTGGTGGCCTTATAGGATAGTAACCCCAAGGATTGTAACCTTGAGTTTGAGTAGGGACCTGAGATTGAGTAGTTTGACCCGAACCCCAAATAGGATTAGTTATACCCGGATAAGGTTGGCCCACAGTAGGGACAGTTTGTTGCCCCCCAGCATTTTGAGGAAAGTTCTGTAGAAGCTGAGTCCAATACTGGGCCAATTCAGGAGGTATGTTTTGTCCAAAAGGTGAGGTTGGTCCTCCTACCATAGGTACAGCTCCACCCGGAAGTTGTGTGCCAACCAGAGGTTGCGTAGTAACTGTGTTGTGTCCGGGGAAAGGAAAAGGGACCGTACCACCCTGTCCACCAACAGGAATCTGCAGGTTGGTTGCAACAATCGGGATAATGCCACTAGGATTAGGATTACCAGAAGGAAAAGGTGGGAGTGTCAGGATAAAATGAGGAACATCATACCCAGGAAAAGGAGGACCACCTGGAGAACTGGCTGGTGTGTGCGGAGGTGTTGGATTGGAAGCATTCAACAAAGCATTCAACGCATGGTAACCAGGAGGTAAATTTGGGTTAACCTCAGGCATTCGCTGGGTATTGATAGGATGAAAAGTAGTTGCAGTAGTTCCGGTTTGGACACTCATAGTATTCGCAAGATGGGCCATCTTGGGAGGAAGAACAAAACGATAAGTAGTAGTCTGTGGTGTAGTTGTTGTCTCAGGAGATACCGGAGGGTTAACCTCATAGACAGGAGGTGCCTCAGTACCAAAAAGAACTCGTCGAAAATCACCTGACCAAAAAGGATCTTGGCCTACTACACCGTGAGAAGGCCCAACGGTTGATTCAGAAGATGTAACAATGGCTTCATCAGAAGGGTTTAAACGCACAAAAGGTCGTTCACCACGGCGAATGTGATAGTCCTCTCTAGTATTGGTAATTCGAAAATCTTCTAGAGAGTCAGTTCGTTCTACCTGTGGAGGTGGTGTGGTGACAACTGGAATGTCACTTGTTCCCCTGTGTGGTGGAGTAACCATAGGGACTTCAGTCTGATGGGGAGAACCCTCCGGTGTACCGATAGGCGAGGGTTGAGTATCGTCCAGATGATCTGGAGATAAACCTTGCATTCTACGTGAACGTCGTGGGGGAGCAATTGTAAATAAGTGACAAGCTCCATGAAGAAACTCTTAAGGTCAACTTCGATAAACAAACAGCACACACTAGCAAACAAAATCTAGGAAACAAATACCAAGCAAACAATACCTTCTAATTCTGAAGCCACTAGTTGGTGATGAAATCCAATGTCGCAACAACGAGACGAGAAGGGGCGGGGCTAGGATGGAAAAGTTACGTTGACGACTTGCTTAACGGACTTACACCCTGGTGCAAGCTCCCACACATAATCGTGGGTATACCCTCCAAGGAGCCCGAGTGAGTTTGATCAACGTCAATTCCAGGTACCGTGAAGACTTTCCCCTCCACAGTCACCTTGGGTAAGAACCTA
>ML788427.1:509084-535879 GCA_009831015.1 Picea engelmannii
GATGCTATTGTGTGTTTTGAGCTTTTGGAGAGTGTATCTCTCTTCCTACTCCAAAGCACTAGCCTAACTAAATGTTGGTGTAAAAGAGCCCTAGAAAAGAGTTACTAGATACGTTTTAAGATTACGCAATGTTTTTAATGGCTATTGTTTACGCAAAGGTAACGGAAATGAAACTCATGTGTGTATGACTCTGACCCAAATAATGCAAGAATGAAAATGAAAAATAACACTTTCTGTTCAATGAAACCTATATATGGGAGAGAGAGAAGTTTTCTAAATCAACCATGAATTATATGCAAAATTTTCCTTATTTCAATGTCAATACAAACAATCATGTATCAAAGGACAATATACTATGTATTCTTTTTCAAAACTTCAACAATTCTTAAAATTTGATTTTCAATGTTTTGTAAATGACAAAAGCAATTTGAGGAAGAAAACAATTGTGTTCACTTTCCAGAAAGAACTCACACTATATCAAAAAGAGAGCAGAAAATCAAATCACAAAGAATCAAACAATAACAACCCAATCAACTCTTTCAACGAAAGCAAGAACCAAGAAAAAAACCAAACCAAAAAGTCTTCTCAATGCAAACAAAATTGTCCTTTCGAACCAGCAAGCAAATGAGAAAAAACCAAACACTTAACTCTCAACCAATCACTGGTCCTCAGCCAAACAAACACACTCAACTCCAGAAGACAGAGAGAATGAAATTTCCAATAAGAGCCAAGAAATGAAAGTCAAGCTAGCAAGGCAAGAAAAAACCTTGAAACCCTAAATCTGTTTGAGCATGCAAACAAAGCAAGAAATGTATAAATCAATGATCCAATAAGCCTAAAAGAAACAATACAACTGATCTGAGCAGTTGACAAAATCAAAATTCAAATTCAAAATTTTCAAAAATCTTGCTCACAGGCAAGCAGTGTTACACAGTGCGAGAAGATAGGATTCTCACAGGCCACCTTGTAGCAAGGTGCGAGGTGTTCAAACTGGACCCTATATGTAGGGTGCTAACTTGACTGATTCTCGCAGGCTGTAGTTAAACGCAGTGCGAGAACTCCTGAAGATAATAAAAATTTTGAAAATGAAAACAAAATTCAAACAGGATTCTGAACCCAGTAAGTATATCAGGGTATCCTGAAGACACAGAGACTGACAAAACAGGAGAAAAATGAAAATAGAGAAAATGGCCACAGAAAAACTCAAAAAACCATAAAGACAAAGGGATAAGTCCCTAGCGGAGTCGCCAATTTTGTTTCAGGATTAATCCATAAGTGCGGACACAAACCGATCTCCCTAGATCCACCTGGATCTAGAACAAAACAGGACAGAATGATACTCTTTCCCTAGATTTAACCTATTGAATGAACTAAGAGACAAGGGTCATAGACATACCTTATGAATGCATCCTTGGGTCTCTTGTGTTCCAAGCTTCGCTTCAATGCTCTTGTGCCGTTCAGATCACAACAGTACAAACCAATCGAAGTGAAAGAAAATCAATATATTCAATAGCTAATCTATACATATGATCAAGGAGTTATGTAATAAAGTGACATCATCTTTATGGTAAAGGGACACATTACTGTATTAAATTGATAGAAAGTGAAACTTACAACCTGAGCCTTGATGTTGTAGATCTCCTTTCGATGGCTCCTAGCTTCGACACACACACTTGCTCATGCATGAAGAAAATCAACCACTCTTGATGACCTTGCTAGTGTCTCTAGCTGTTGTAGCATCAGTCCTTCATACAGTATTTCACTAATTCTCCAATCAATCTCTTGCTAGTTTGCTTCTAACCTTTTCCATGAGCATTCCCCTCAATATATAGGAGAATATGGATTAGTTACTTGGATAGGAATGATCCCAAGATATCAAGAAAACCAGTATTTGACAACCATTTGAATGCCAACTCACTCTTCTAGAAGATTCCCTTCTAGAAGGTTCGAGAAATTATCTTTTTTCCTCCTTTAGAAGATGTTCGCACCCTGAGAGTTAGGTATAGTGCGAACCCCTCACACTCCAGCTTAATGCAGCCTGCGAGAATCATGGATTCTCGCAGGTAAATATATAGGTAGCCTGCGAACCTCCCTTAAAAACATGATTTCTGGAAGCAGACAAAATGTAACTTTTCTCAGGAAACTGTCTTAGTGAAGAGCCTTGTTTCTCCATCATCATTACTTCATCATGACAACCAAATTTATGGATAACAAGAAGAAACAAGAGTAGAGAATCGTGAAGTGTTACTAGCAAGAGATGATGATCAAGCCCTATGTATTCACACCAAAGGAGAAAGGAAGAAACCCTACTTCCAAAAGGAGACTCATAAAGAGCCTCAACAGTCAAACAAATTCAGTCATAAAGAATCTCATCCAAGGAGATTTCATAAGAAAGGACAACGAAGGGATAGGGACTACTCATCTATACAATGCTATCATTGTGACAAGATGGGACACATTGCGAAGTTTTGTCTAGCCAGACGAGAAGAATACAAGAGAAAACACAAGAGGCTCCATGCCCATGTAGTCGAAGATGAAGAACCACCCACAAAGATGATAAGAGAGCAGATCAAAGACCATGTCTTGATATCGGCCCTCTCAGGATCTGTAACACTTGGAGAGGACACTTGGCTCATTGATAGTGGTGCATCCAAGCACATGACGGGACAAAGAAACATTCTCTCTTGTATCTCAGAAAAGAAGTTTTCTCAAAAAGTGACACTTGGAGATGATTACCAATATCCCATCAAGGGAGTCAAACAAACAAACCATAAACTGAATTCAAGGAATTCACTAAAAATGAAAGACGTACTATATGTACCAAGCTTGAAGAAGAACCTACTCTCAATTTCAGCTTTAGAAAAGAAAGGCTTCAGAGTTACCTTTATAGATGGAGAAGTTCTTATGTGGGCTAAAGGAGAAACCTTAAATGAAGAAATCATCATTGGAAGTGAAGAAAATGGCTTGTATAAACTAAAGGGCCACTCAGAGGCTTCCATGACCCATGCCATTGAAAAATCATGTGAACTTTGGCATAGAAGGTTAGCCCACATCAACTACAAGGCACTACCATACATATGCAAAGCAGTCACAGGTTTATTAGAACTCAAAGGTGACCATAAAGGCATATGCAATGGATGTGCAAAAAGGAAGAACATCAAGAACCCATTTCCAAAGAGGGACAGCAAGACAGAAGGAGTCCTAGAACTCATTCATTCAGATGTATGTGGCCCAATGCCATAATCCTCCATTAGCGGGTATGTATATTATGTATCATTCATTGATGATTACTCTCGTAAAAACTGGATATATTTCTTGAAATCTAAAGATGAAGTGTTCAACAAGTTCAAGAAATTCAAAGCCTTGATAGAGAACCTTTCTGAAAGGAATATTAAGATACTCAGGTTAGATAATGGAGGAGAATATACCTCAAAAGAGTTTGTGAACTTATGCAAAGATGCTGGGATCAAGAGGGAACTCACTACTCCCTATAATCCCTAAAAAAATGGTGTAGCTAAACGAAAGAACAGAACCATACTGGAAGCTGTGAAGACTATGATCCATGATCAATATCTTCCTATGTACTTATGGGTAGAAGCAACAAGGGCAATTATATATGTACAGAACCGATTGTCCCATAGTGCACTTGGGCTTAAGACACCAGAAGAGATGTTCACCGAAAATAAGCCAGAGGTAAGCCATCTCAAAATATTTGGTTGTCCAGTGTGTATTCATATACCTAAAGAAAAGAGAAACAAGCTAGACCCTTCAGGAAAGAAGGGAATATTTGTGGGATACTGTGACGTCTCCAAGGCCTTCAGAATCTATATACTAGGTCAACATCACATTGAGATCAACAGGGATGTGACCTTTGATGAAGATGCAACGCTCAATAAATCTAAACTATCCCACCTTGAAGAAGTATATGAAGAGGAACCCGTAATCCCCGGTACTGCAATGAGGGAGGTTCCCAGAGCTGCAGAACCAATGAGGGAAGTTGTAACTTCCCCTGATGAGGAACTTATAGAAGACCATGATATAGTAGAAGTGCAAGAACCTCCTTAGATGACGATCCTCCATAAAAGAAAGCCAACTTGGGCTAGAGAGCTTATTCAAGATGGAGAGAAGTACGGTGTTCCCCAAGGAACTACGAGATAGGTGAAAATACCAAAGCCATTCTCCAATTATACATCTTTGATGTGTGATCTCCTAGAAGAGGAGCCTACCTGCTTTGAAGAAGCCATTCAAAGGAAAGAATGGGCATATGCCATGACAGAGGAATACCAATCCATAATGAAGAACGAAGTATGGGAAATAGTTCCCATACTAAAGAATAAAGATGTGGTATCCTCCAGATGGATCTTCAAAATAAAACATGTTGTTGATGGAAGTATTGAGAAGTATAAAGAAATATTTGTCCCTCGTGGCTTTTCCCAGAAGGAAGGCATTGACTATGAAGAGACATTCGCTCCTGTGGCCAGATACACTTTGATCTAAACCATCATAGCTCTTGCAGCTAAGATGAAGTGGAAGCTGCACCAAATGTACGTGAAGACATCTTTCCTAAATGGTGTCATTGAAGAGGAAGTTTTTATACATCAACCTCAAGGATTTGAGGTTGAAGACAGGAAGTCTCATGTCTGCAGATTGAAGAAAGCCTTATACAGATTTAAGAAAGCTCCTAGAGCTTGGTATGGTTGTATAGACAGTTTCTTGACGAGCTTAGGCTTTACCAAGAGTAAAGCAGACTCTAACCTCTACTTCAAAATCATGAACAACAAGCCAGTAATATTATTGCTATATGTGGATGACTTGTTCTTAACTGGAGAAGAAAAGCTCATCACTGAATGTAAAAAGAGACTTGCCTCTAAATTTGAAATGAAAGACCTTGGCCTAATGCATTATTTCTTAGGTCTTGAGGTATGGCAGAGTCCTGAGAGGATCTTCCTTAACCAAGGGAAGTACACGGTCAAAATCTTAAAGAGATTCAACATGTTGGAATGCAAGCCCATGAATACACCCATGGAAGTGAAGTTGAAGTTGTTGTTCGATACTTCGTCAGAATTGATTGATGCCACATAGTACAGACAGATTATTGGATCGTTTATGTACCTGATGAACACCAGACCAGACATTTGTTTTGTCGTGAACACCTTGAGCTAGTTTCTGGTAGAACCCAGACGTGTTCACCTAGTGGCTGCAAAACATGTGATGAGGTACCTTAAAGGTACAATAGATTGTGGTCTCAGCTATGATGGAGATCATGATTTCACATTGAGTGGATATACTGATGCAGATTGGGCAGGAAGTGTTTCTAATAGGAAAATCACTTCAGGATGTTGTTTCAGTTTAGGATCAGCTATGATCTCATGGTAGAGTAGGAAGAAATCTAGCATTGCTCTCAGCACAGCGGAAGCAGAATACATTGTTGCATGTTCTGCCAATTGAGAAGTTATATGTATTCGAAAGTTGCTGACCATCTTATTTGACTTAGAGATGAGAGAAACCTTGATTCTATGTGACAACCAAAGCTGCATAAAGATGACAGATAATCCTATATTCCACAACAGGTCGAAGCACATAGAGATCCGTTATCATTACATCTGTGACATGGTGCAGAGAGGAGCCTTAAAGCTCCAGTACATTAGCACAGATGAACAGGTTGTTGACATGTTGACCAAGCCACTATCTCGTATAAAGTTTGAGTACTTTCGAGATAAGCTTGGTATAGTCCGAAAGGACCCTCCTCGAAAGGGGGAGTAGATGCTATGATGAGACATCTCTTGCTTCTGACCTGATGGTTGTGACGTAAAGAAAGATGATGTGATATGACTAGTACTGTGCTTCCAGCTGGATAGATGTGACGTAAAGCCAGTCTAGTATCCTACTTCCGACCTAATGGTTGTGATGTAAAGCAGGACGAGTACCTTGCTTCCGACCGGATGGTTGTGACATAAAGCAAGATGATGTGCGACTAGTACAATGTTTCCGACTGTATAGCTGCGACGTAAAGCAAATCTAGTTCCCTACTTCCGACCTGATGATTGTGATGTAAAGCAGGATGTGTACCTTTCTTCTGACCTGATGGTTGTGACATAAAGCAGGATGTGTACCTTGCTTCCGACCTGATGGTTGTGACGTAAATCAAGATGATATGATGAGACTAGCACTGAGCTTCCAGCTGGATAGCTATGACGTAAATCTAGTCTAGTATCCTTCTTCTGACCTGATGGTTGAGACGTAAAGTAGGATGAGTATCTTGCTTCCAGCTTGAGTGCTGTGATGTAAAGCAAGACAATGAGATGAGACTAGTACTTTGCTTCTAGCTTGATAGCTGTGACGTAAAGCCAATCTAGTATCTTTCTTCCAGCCTGAGTGTTGTGACGTAAAGCAAGACATTGAGATGAGACAAGTACTGAGCTTCCAACTTGATAGCTATGACGTAAAGATAGTCTTGTATTAAGATGAGACAGCCGTGTGCTGTGATGATGATGATGTATCAGTTTTTATACTAATACATATTGATGCAGATGATGAGAGCATTCCTTTGAGAATGATGATGTTGCCGATGAAGAAAACTTCCGATGATTTATAGATACACCATTCAGTGTTCCAAGATGATATTGATGATGTTGTCCTCTCACCCACTTGATGTTGTTGATGATGTTGTCCTCTCTCTCTCGCATGATGCTACTGAAGAATACCCTTCTTGTTAAGGGGGAGTGTTGAAATAATGTAACTGCAAAGAGTATTCTTATTATTATTTGATTTATTATTCATTGGATCAATCCCCATTGTGGATTGATCATGTTGGCTATTGTAATAGGACCAAATCCCCTTTTGCAGATTTATCAAATGATAATTATAATAGGAAGAATAAGAAGTCGGCCCCAGCAGATATTTAAGAGGCCCCAGAATATAATTAAGGTGGTTATAACCAGTGAAGAGACACTTCACACGTTCCATTCTAATATAAATAAGGAGGCTAGCACCTCACTTAGACAAACAATTCACTATCTCATTGAGAGAAAAGTTTTGGATCTGCTGTTAGAGAAGAAGGAGAGAGAGTAGCGCATATCTGGGAGAGGATATTTTTCATTAGTTTAAGAGATCCCTTGCCATTGTATTGGCTATATATATTAAGGAAGTTTTGTTGGGTTTTCTTCCACTATACGGTTTCCCAGGATAAATGTTGTGTCTCCTGTGATTGTGTATTTCTCAGTGATCTTGGATTATGCTATTGTTATCTAATGAAATGAAAAGAACTATAATAATGGCTTAAACAATAACAGAAAGACACCATCCCATTCAGACAGAATTTGAGACCTATCAGTCCTCTCTTATTTCCTATAATTGAAAAAGAAATCAAAAAGCTCCTCGATGCCAAAATCATAATTCCACGGAGATACTCTAAATGGATTGCAAACCTAGTAATAGTGAGAAAGAAAAATGGTGAGATCAAGTTATGCGTTGATTTTAGAAACCTAAATAAATTCTCCAAGAAAGACAACCATCCCCTACCCAAGATGGAACACTTGTTGCAAAGAATTTCAGGAGCCAGTGTCATGTCTTTCCTAGATGGCTTCTCAGGCTATAACCAAGTTTCTGTACACCCTGATGACCAAGAAAAAACTGTCTTTACTACTCCTTGGGGTACCTTCATGTACGCCAAGATGTCATTCGGACTAATGAATGCCAGGGCCACTTTTCAGAGGGCCATGGACATAGATTTTGTGGGAGAGAAGGACAAGTTTGTCCTCATCTATCTCGATGATATCACAGTTTATTCCTGCAGTCATGAAGAGCATCAGAAGCATCTGAAAAGAGTATTTTTGAAATGCAGATAGTTCAAGATTTTGCTGAACCCAAAAAAGTCTCAATTTGCTCTCAAGAAGGGTAAGCTCCTAGGCCACATTGTTTCAGCAGAGGGAGTGGAAATTGACCCATCTCGAGTGGAAGCAATTCAGAAGTTGTCCATACCAAGGTCAAATAAGGATATCCAATCCCTACTCAGAAAGATCAATTTTGTCAGAAGGTTTATTCCTAATTTCGTTGAATTAGTGAAACATATAACCTCCATGCTAAAAAAGGGATCTGATATAAAATGGACAAACAATGCAAGAAGTTCATTTTAGGATATCAAACAAGCTATCATGGAATCTCCTACTCTAATCAGTCTAGATTACACCAAGAATTTATATATTTTCTCTTTTTCTTCCTATGACACAGTGGCAGCAGTCTTGTTACAAAAATATGATGAAGGTCTTGATCACTCGGTGGATTTCTTCAGCAAATCACTCAGGGATGTTGAACTAAGGTATGATCCTATAGAAAAACAAGCCTATTCTCTCATTAAGTCATTAAAATCTTTCATAATTTATATCCTCCATGCAAAGGTTGTTGCCTATGTTCCTTCAGCCTCTGTGAAGGATGTCTTGACCCAGCCTGATATTGATGGAAAGAGAGATAAATGGATCGCAAAGCTGATTGAGTTTGACATAGAAGTGAAGCCCACCAAGCTGGTCAAAGGCCAAGGCCTTGCCAAGCTCATGACAGAAGAGAACTGTGATCTTTTAGACATTAATTTTATTGGGGAAAGTTCAGCAAGTTTGCAGACAGGGGTAGCAGCAGAAGAGCAACATGACAACTAGCAGGTGGCCAAGAATTTGTCTTCATGTGAGTGGTATTTAGGTATTGTTCCTTTTTTACAGAAGTTGGAGGTTTCTCCTGAACTTAGCATGACTCAAGCCCGATCCCTTAAGCTCAGAGCAATTAAATTCTGCATTAATGATAATCTTTTGTATTGGAAAGATCCTTCTGGTTTACTACTGAGATGTGTAGACAAAGACGAGTCAGTTGAAGTCATGCATCAGTTTCCATTCAAGTATTTGTGGAGGCCATCATTACTGGAATACCACATATCATAACATCCTAAGGGCTGGGTATTATTGGACTTTTTTTTTTCCAGATGTGTGCGCCTTTCTGAAATCTTGTGATAAGTGTCAAAGATTCACAGGAAAGAAACAACTAAAATCTCTACCCATGAGACCTATTGTAGTGAATGGTCCTTTTTAGAAGTGGAGCTTAGATTTCATAGGCGAGATTAATCCTTCATCTAGTGGTCAGCATAAGTGGATCCTGGTAGCCACTGACTACTTTACCAAGTGGATAGAGGCAATACCCACTAGAAATGCCACTCATCAAGTCGTCATGAAGTTTCTCTATGAAAACATTCTAATCATATTTGGTTGTCCAAAAAGGCTGGTGATAGATAATGTAGAAACCTTCAAAGATGATGCATTGGTTGACATGTGTAATTCAATGGGCATTCAATTGGTACACTCTACTTCCTACTACCCTCAAGGCAATGGCCTTGCCAAGTCATCCAATAAGAGTCTAGTCAGAATCATCAGAAAGCTATTGGAGGAGAATCAAAAGAGATGGGATTCTAAACTAAAGTTTTATCTTTGGGCCAACAGAGTGACTATCAAGAAATATATAGTAATTTCTCCTTTCAAAATGGTTTATGGCACAGATGCCATTTTTCCCATTCAGCTAGTTCTGTCAGTGGCTAAGTTCTTTCAAGTATAACAAACTGAATCAAATGATATGGTGAGAAGAATGATTGACTTGGTAGAATTGCAGCAAGTCAGAGAACAACTGGTGGATAAATTAGAAGCTCATCAAAAGAGGATCAAGGATACTTTTGACAGAAAAGAACAGGTGGACAACTTTCAGGTTGGTGACTAGGTTCTGAAATGGGATGCTCTCAAACAAGATAAAGGCAAGCATGGCAAGTTTGACTCTTTGTGGACCGGTCCTTTCATGATAACTCAAGTACAACACAACAATACCTTCATTCTGCAAAGTCTGGAAGGTGAAGAAATGTTTGGTGGCCCAGCCAATGGGCGCTTTCTGAAACTCTATTTTATCTAAGGATTCAAATCCTTGCCATTGTAAATTTTATTTTCAGTTCTTGTTTTTACAAAATAACTCCATGCCCAATGGAAACACTAGTAGATAGGTTTGAATTTTTTGTCTTACAGGAAAGGCATTGATTTTGTGGTTCTTGAAACCTCACAGGGAGGCTTCACCCCCAATAGGAGCCAGTGTTATCTCCTCAAATAAATCAATCAAGTTATTTCATTTTAGGTGATAGGATGTCTTTTTTTTTAAAATACATTTTTTTATTTTTTAAAGCTCATTTTTGAGAGCTTTATGCATGTAATAAAGTTAGATAAACATTTGTTTTAGTTTGTATTTGATTTAAGTCAAATCTCAGGTTTTGGTTGCTTAGGCGCTTCTTCGAAAGTGCTTCTTAGCTACCGAAAGCCTTAGCTTTTGGCAGCTTAAACAAAGAAATTCAAGGTTATTTTAGCCATTGAAATCGCAGGATCAGAGGAGGAGTCAGCATGTCCTTTCACACGTTTAAACCATCGGGTTTGAATTTTTATAATTGCAATTAGCCGCCAAAAAGACAGGAGAAGAAACCGTTTAAGACCACGAGATGATCTCTGCATGATGTAGCGAATATTTTCGGATCGTTGTTTCATCAAACTACATGGTTACGTACCTTTCATCATTACAGTCATCAACCATGATTGTTTCAAATCACAAGATGCTCTTTCATATCCCTTGTAATCAGTGCCACGATCTGATTCTCGCCTCATTTTTCTCGTCCCTGTCACAACCGAGCAAAATCTCCCTAAGTCTACGCTATGTAACTTTCCCCCAAAATCTGGTTTTCAAATTACAAGTGTACAAGAGCATTGCGACAAATGAAGAAAGGAGGATCAACTCTAAGGAAAGAGCTCGACAATATCAGTTACTTAGAATCACACCCGGAGGTATGCCAACTTTTCAGGGACGCAGGTTGCTATAATTTTTGTAAAACATTACAGAGCTCTCACCAGCAGGTGGCAGAAGCCTTTGCCCTAACTTTCGATGGAAGGAAAGCAGTCATCGGTCGAGATGAATTCGAGGTTGATGAAGCCCTCATAGCCGAGGTGACAGAGCCTCCCAGGACTGGAGAAAAATGGTTCAAAACCACTGTCACAAAGAATGTTGAATTCAGGTCTTACATGAAACCAGAACACAAGGATTTGATATGGAAGAAAGACATTCCTGTGTCTTTCCTTGAAGAGAGATGGCAACAGTTACTAAAATCCATTACAATGTATATAACTTATGAAGGAAGATATAATAGGGTGATGATTTAACATTTCAAACTCATGAATCATTTTACTGGTAGAAACCCACTCAGTCTGCCCTATTTGCTCCACAGAAACTTATCAAATATGGCTCATCAGGTCAAGGCCAAGCCCAATAAATTTGCAGGTAGACTATCCCACCATGGTCTAATTAAACTCTTGGTTTGTGAGCTGTTGCAGAGAAAAAGAAAAGAGTGGAATTACTTCTTGTTCTAGAATGATTTTCAGACTGATATACAGCCAGAGGGGAAAAAGAGTTCTCATTCCAAGAAGTCTTCTACTCCCAAAAGTGGAATGAGGAGGAGGAGAGCTATCTCTCCAGCTCCAGTTAATCAACCCTCTCCTTCTTCTAAGATTAATAAAACTATGAAGAAACTAAACTTTAGCAGTGAAACAGATAAGGCCGAAGAACCCCCAGTGAACAAGAGCATTCTTAATCTTCCATACACAGACTCGGAAGATGAAGAAGACCAGATTGAAACAAGGAACGAAGATTCAGTTACCACAGGGCATGAAAATTCAATTTATGTAGATGTATTCATAGCAAGGTATGAAGACCTTCCATCACATACACCTCAAGAAGAACAAGAACCACAAGTTGCGGATGCCTCATCTAGAAAAAGAGTGAAGTAGATTAAATCAAAGGAAATCAAGAAGCTTAAGAAGAAGTTAGCTCAACAAGAAGTGCTAGAAAGGGTAATTAAAACCAGATATGAAACCCTTTCGAAGAATTTTGCAGAAAGCAACTCAGCCTTGGAAAGATTAGCACATGAAAGCATAAAGGAAAAGAAAAAGAAGGAGAAGATTGTAAAAGATTACAACAGCTTATGGAGAGTAGCTCAGGGTTTGAAGAAAAAGGTCAAGGATTTAAGGTTGAAAGATGTCTTCAAAACACCAGTCTCAAACACATGCTACCCTCGAAACCCTAACAAAGGTAGCAGTTCAGTGCAATGAACCAGAGGCAGCCAGCAATCCTACAGTCTTTGAGCAAGATGTAGAAGCCTTAAAAGATCAGCCCTAAGGCAATTTTGAGATAAGACAAAAGGTATTTTGAAATTTTTATATTTTTTCTAAAACAGACCTTTCGGTGGCTTAGTCGAACATTTCAATTGTTCATTAGTCACCGAAAGAAAAGCTTTCGATAGCTAATTGGTCTGAATTCTATCTATTCTAGCTACCGAAAGCACTGATAGGGCAGAAAGTTAATATTTTTGCACAGATCCAGGTTTTCCTTGTCCAAAATCCTCAGGAATGGTTCCAATCGATAGACAATAATTAATGGCACCCTTATCAAGAGTTTTTTTTAATTTTGGAGATTCTCTACAAGGCAGAAAGGTCAAAATTGGTTAGCTATTTTCAGGGATAAAAAGTTGTTTGATTGTCAGCGGGTGTCATTTTCGACTTCTCTCATATCACATAAAATCCAGCAGCCTCGGAAGGATCACTACACCTGCTAAAGAATCTGAAGGACATAAAGATCATCCAAGGATAGGAATTGACCTATTTTGTAGGATCTTTGCCTATTTTCTTGGGTCAGTTATTGCCTTTCTGTTTTAGGCAAAATTTGATCCAATATTCTAGGGTTTTGAAACTGTTTGTAAAGGCTATAAAGCCCAGAACATTTGATGAACAAAGGGTTCGACTTTGAGTTCTAGACTCTAATGCTATTTTGATTAAGACATTTTCTTTAATATATTCAGCCTGCAAGCTTCTTTCATTGTTATTGTCAGACTCTCTTTTCATTTCTATTCTATGCCTATGAGTTGAAATAATTTCTTTGTCTCTGTTTAAATGTCCTATGGTGACTGTCATCTTACCTTTGATTATTAAACAAGAATCATAGGCATCCTTTGCTAGTTTGTTGACCCATCATATATATGGTTTATGTATGTTCTGGTTAATTGATTGGTTTCTTATCTATTTGATCTACAAACCTATATGATAATAGCTCTTGAAGGACTTGTACTGTGTGAATATAACTAGACTGTCTTGAAGATATAATTCAGTGATTTAGATATTCATCTTGATCCACTCCAACACCCATTATTGATAAAATAATTATAAAAAAGTTAAGTTACCAGGCATCTCTGAGATACAGCCTAGGAGAGTTTCCTGGAGTGATAAGAGGCCCCACCTTAATGTAATTGATAATTAATCTGGTTAATATTAATTATATTATGAGATAGAGAGGTCGGCCCTATTGTGCGAATAGACACTTATGTTGACAGGTCAAGTGTAATATAAGTAAAGGTAAATTCCTTATTGAGGAATCATATCTTTTGTGTGAGTTAGGAAATTTAAACAAGCACATCTTCTTGGGATAAGTGCACACCTGTCTTGGGCGCTAGTCTTATAGGGTTTGCAAGCACCCTCTTTTGTGCTAGGTTTTCTTGGTGGTGGAGGTCTTTTTCTTGAAGAATATAGCAAAGGATTTGGCTGGGTTTTCTTCCCTTGTTGAGAAGGGTTTCCTAGGATACTTCTTGTGTACTTGTGCATGGTGTTTCTTCTTGTGATCTTGGTTGTTGCAACATAATTGGTTATGGTTTAAGTAAAGAGATAAACTGGAATGAACTTCATGCTTAAGACTTTCTTATATAAAAATCAACATGGTATCAGAGCATAGGTCTTGAAGAACCCATTGCACAAAAATCTACCAAGTCTCCTCTCTTTTCTGCAGAATCCTACAACCCTCCTAGGGTTTCCAGAAAATTTGTATGCCCCTCCTTTATGAGATGTTTAATCCCTTAATACTTGAACGTTGGGTACAATTTTTGCATAGGAAAGTAAGGTCTCCTACAGTGCACCTTCAGAGACTCTCAGAATGAAATTCCAAGCATTTTGAACTTTTATCCCTAGGGTTTCGCTAATTTCTGCAGAAATTTCAGAATTAGGGTTTATGCAACTCATTGAAGGATCTCTTTAGCTCACCAGTGTTCTCCTATATTTCAAAGTCTTATTGTTGGCAGTCATAATTCCAACACAACCTAAAAGTGATAGCTTAGCTTAGTTGTTAGGTTTTTTAGCCCAATTGACAAGGGTTTGTGAAGAATCTAAAATTATGAAGAAAATATGTACGTCCCTCCTTTCTGAGATGTTTCAGCCCTTAATACTTGAATGTTGGGGAAAAATTTTTCATATAAAAGTAAGGCCTCCTCCAGCGCACCTTCAGAGACTCTCAAAATGAAATTCCAAGAATTTTTAAATTTTGTCCCTAGGGTTTCTAGGGTTTCGCTAATTTCTACAGAAATTTCAGAATTAGGGTTTCTGCAACTCATTGAAGGAGCTCTTCATCTCACCAGTGTTATCCTATATTTAAAAGGCTTATTTTTGGCAATAATAATTCCAACACAACCTAAAAGTGTTATCCTAGATTAGCTGTTAGGTTTTCTAGCCCAGTTGACAAGGGTTTGTGCAGAATCTAAAATTATGATGAACATAACTATGATGGAAGATAAGCTTGAGGGATCAAGAAACTTCAAGTCCTTGGAAGATAAGACTTAATAGGAAGGATTATTGTGGGTGATACAAAAAGGTGACATTATGTGACATTATGACCACCCTCTTCATGAATATGTTAAGAAGACAAAGATCATCCAAGTGCCACTGGAGAAATCATATCAACACCCTTAGGTATGAACTTGTATATATATTATTTGTATCATTGTCATGAGGGAAATTGCAGGAGGAAGGGACCATTTTTTGAAGTCGTGGATCCAGAGAAATCTCATTGCATTCAGAGGAACAACACACTAGAAGTGAAGACTCCAAGTTTGATTGTTGAAATTGTCATTCCTCTAACCTATATTTCTAAAGTTTGCTACATTACAAGTAGGTGTTGTAGTTGTGACAACAATCCTTAAATTATTTTGATTCTAGATATGTACTCATTATTCTCCTTTAGGAGATATTCTTGTTTTGGTTCCTCTTGTATTCTTGTTCCAGACATGTTAAGAACAAAGGAATATGTCACTTGACTTAGAGGGAGTCAAAACTATTTGAGAAAGAGGAAGAATAGAACCATCATTGAGGCAACCAATGCAATAATGCATGATCAGAATATTTCTATGATTCCATGGGAAAAAGCATGCATGACACAATATATTCTCAGAACAAGAGTCTTCACCAGACTTTGAAAAACATAACTCCCGAAGAAACCTTCACCGGAGTGAAGCCTGAGATTTAACACTTCAGGATATTTGGGTGCCCATTGTATTTTCATGTACCCAAAGAGAAGAAGTCCAAGCTAGACCCTTTAGGGAGAAAGGATACATTTATGGGATAACAATGAATCTTCGAAGACATTCCATATCTACATTCCTGGTCAGAGACAGATTGAGACAAGAAGATATGTTGTCCTTGAAGAAGAGATAGTCTTTCAAAGATCCAGAGAATCTAAGGTGAATATTGACAGTGAGACAATACCTTCTCTCCCTTCATCATTTCAGAGAGAGACAGACATCATTCCAGCTGATCCGGTTGCTCCAGTTGATGTGTCTAGAGATATTGCAGTTGGACATAAAAGACCTTCCTAGGCTCACTCTACAAGAAGCAGAGGAATATACAAGCCCCTCAAGGCACATCCCGAAAAAACAAAAGAGATTTTTGAGCTATCCTTCAGTCATGAGCCACTTCATTGATTCTGAGCCTCCTTGTCTTGGAGAAGAAACAAGAGAACAGGTATGGAAAGATGCCATAACAGAATAATACCAGTATACCTTAAAGAATGATGTATGATATATTTATCAGGAACCAAAAGGGAAGTATGTAGTAACTTCCAAGTGAGTCTATAAGATCAAACATGCATCTAATGGAAGTGTCAAGAAATACAAAGCAAGATCTGTAGCTAGAGGATTATCACAAACAGAGGGAGTTGTCTATGATGAGACACTTGATCCAGTAAGCCTGATACACTTCCATCTGTACTACCATCCATGAGTTGGAAACTATATCAAATGGATGGATTCTTGATGAGTTTGGGTTTCAGCAAGATTGTTGTTGATCCAAACCTATGTTATTACAGTGTTGGTGATGAGAGCTTGATTTTGATGACTTATTAAGAAAGTCTTGTTGTTGGATACAAATAAGATTTGACTTATGATTTCAAGATGAAGGATATGAGTATGATACACTATTTCTTGGGACAAGAAGTATGACAGAGAACCGATGAGACTTTTCCTGAGTCAAGGAAAACATACAGTGGGAATATTAAAGAAGTTCAGTATGACAGAATGCAAAACAACTATGATGGATTTGAAGAAAATGAATGATGATGAATCAGACAAGATTGATCCACAGCTGATTGGATCATTGGTGTATCTGGTTAACACCAGTCATGATTCATGCTATGTAGTGAATACTCTTAGTCAATCCATGAGCCAGCCGAGACAGACTCACTGGATAACAGTAAAGCATGTATTGATATATACACAAGGCATAGTTAGATATGGCCTGAGATATGTCTCCAAGTGTAAAATTGAGTTTGCAGGGATATGTCTATACAGATTGAGCAGAGAGTACAGTGGACCCGAAAATCACATCTGATTTTTTTCTTACTGTGAAGTTTGCCATGGTTTCCTAATGCAGAAAGAAATAAAACTATGTGGCCTTGAGTACCATAGAAGTCGAGTATGTAGCATCGAGTGTGAGAAGAAATATGGCTTCACAAGCTTCTGACAGATTTACTTGATCATGAGATGGATTCCATGATGATAACCATAGCTCTGTGTAAATCTCTTTGAGAACCCAGTGTTTCATGATAGATCGAAACACATTGAGATAAACTATCATTATATCATAGACATGATGCAGAGGAAAATAGTACACATGCAGTACCTTCCTACACATAAGCATAATGTAGACATCTTCACCAAATTAGCTTGGTGAAGGATACCTCCCTAGTTGAGAGGGAGTGTTGATAACTATAGCCAAGAACAAAGTTCAAAATACATCTATGTAAGACTTGGCATAATGAAGAATGTCTCCCTAGCTGAGAGGGAGTGTTGGCGATTGTATCTATGTGATACATTCTCTAGGAAACAAACCTGAGAGAGAGCCCCTGAGAGGGGTGTGTGGTTCCTATCTAAGACGTAGTTGCAACATAGATATGGGATCCTCCTTACAAAGATTTGAGAAGAACTCCAAATGATTCTCATGTGTAACGCATGTTACAGGAAAATCGCCCTGCGGACAAGTGGATTTCCTCTTGAACCCTAAATATCTAAGATCAAGAAAGAAAGGTGCTAGCGTTGGTCACTGACATCCTTTTAAACCTAGCTAAACTAATGTATAGAGAAGAGGAAGAAGATGTACCTGTTTACAATGTTTGTCCTCGCACAGTCCGATTTGAGTTTTGATCCCCAGTCTCTTCAACAAGCCTTGCAATCCAATCAAAGACAGAACATGCTTCCTATTCTACTAATATTAGCTTGAAACTAGATCTATCTAATAGAGACAAGTTCAAGTATATAAACACAACCTTGAAAGAAACAGGCCAAGCACATATATATTAATGAAAACAAAGTAAAGTGCTTACAACTGTAGATGCATATGCAGCAGCCTCACCAAGCTCTCCTTGTCCAACCCCTTGCTCAAATGATCCACAAACAGAATGACTATGCTTCAATGATATCTCCCTTATGAGATCATAAGCTTGATACCTTCAATGTCTCCCCTTCCTTATGAGATCATAAGTTAGGTTCTTCTCAATTTCTCCATCATGTATTTCACCATGAGAAGGCCTCCTTATATAAGCTTGGAGAGACCCAACCACCTTAGATATTCTTGGGATAGGTTGAGGATCCTTCTCCATCAGTTGTGGATCCTCCCTAAGATCCATCCTTCACCTCAGATTCGAATCCACCCAACTCCAGAGATGAGGAAGATTTTTCCCTAATTTTCCTCAACAACCCAAAATTTTCTCAAGCAGGTCAGCGCTCCCCCAAAATGGGGCACAGAGTGTTGCAATGCTCCCCAAAATAAGGGTAGGGAGCGCTGGCACTCCCTGACAGTGGGTAGGGGAGTGTTTCCCAACAAAACTCATTTTTAAGTGGTTTTTTCTATGGCAAAAGCTTTGTACTCTTCATCAAATGATTTCTTCTTCTTAAACCAGTCTTTGAAGGTGTCTTAAGTGTCCCTGTGATGTCATTAGAGACATGACATAGGAAATATGACAG
Organism: Picea engelmannii; assembly: GCA_009831015.1. Taxonomy (NCBI): domain Eukaryota; kingdom Viridiplantae; phylum Streptophyta; class Pinopsida; order Pinales; family Pinaceae; genus Picea; species Picea engelmannii. The sequence goes on from ML788427.1 coordinate 527,467, forward strand.
TATGATGTTTGCAACACTTGCGACACTTGTGACACTGGTAATTACGACAATAGGTCATCATGGTAGTGAGTAATTTTGATGTGTAACGGATTGCCCCGCAAAGTGCGAAGTTAGAATATGGAAATTGTTAACTCAAGTACTTTGTAGAATTTTTCGAGCAAGGGTATGGACTCAGAGAACCTGATAGAAACTGCACACAACCATCAAACAAATATTATGATATGTTTAAAACCCAAGGAAGGCATACATATTCTTGAGTGATAAATACTTGCAAGGTATGGCCGCCATAAAATACACTGTGGATCCATAATTGTATTAACAAAAAGGTATAGCCACCAAAGATACAATGTGGATCTATACTCCCATGACATGAACTGATCATAGCCATGAAAAATACACAGTGGATCTACGAGACAACAATACATAGCCACGGACCAATACAAAGTGGATCTATGTGACAGTATATGTGTCAATATTCAAGAGAAACTTTTTCGCAACCTAGGTAAAGTACATATCAGAGTGATCACTCAACCCAAGGTCTTCTTACCGATCTCAATGTAGTATGAGTCTAACCATGTGAACAAATGTCCTGATGTCGAACATGGAAGAAACCACTTGATTACCGGTCAATGAGGTAAACCATTAACAAGTGCGAGGGAAATAGCCATTGATGTCAATGATTCCCAAGGTAACCTAGTACATTCCAACGAATGTGAATAGATGAGTTGAAGTCGAACATATGTGGAATCATCCGATTAGAGTTCAATGATGTAAACCCACTGTTGGATGTGAGGAGGCATGCCATTGAGGCATGCAGGTCCCAAGGTACTAACTGGTTTCTAAGTCAAGTTCCTAGATAGTGTGTTGAAGTTGACAGGAACAGACTCGTCGAAGGAGGGCCTTGATGTATCCCCCATCAATGACACGAAACTGACACAGATATGTAAATTGGTGGATCAAAAGAACATGGACTGACACGGGTATTGAAACATAAATTTGTGATGGATGACTCTCGAGGCAGATACTTCCCTTGAACACTGAGGCACAATAGCATAAACATGACATGGACCAAAACACGATAATGCAGTGGATACTGTGACTTTCATCGAGTGACCCAAAGGAGTAAGGAAACTCAGAGGATTGGTTCAGTGTAGAGGTTCAGTGGATTAAAATGCGTGAAAAGACAAAGTGTTGTGTTCAAGGGCGACCGTAAGAGTGACTTGTGATGTTTTCAAAAACTGTTTGGCTTGCTTCCTTCAAAATTTTCCCCCATCCATATAGACGAGTACCTCTTTTTAATTTAACGAGCTCTAGGAGGGTAACACATGCTCGATATAACTCACCTTTGGTAAGTCCCTCTTCCTTTGTTTAACGAACTGGAAGAAGTAAGGGTTCGGTCCCATATGGGCCCTTCAATGTTTGATTTTTTTAACAAGTCCAGAGAAGGTAAACTTGTTGATTTTTCATGTTTAGAGAGTCTAAAAAGAACTTAAAGACGACTCCAGGGTTGTCCTTTTTTGTAATGTTATTCTCGTGAGGCCGAAAAAGAGATAAACTACCACTCGAAAGACGCCCTTTCAAACCTTTTAACGAGTGGAAAAGGAAGCAATATCACTCGGCAATCTTTTCATGTTTAGAGAGTCTGAAAAGAGCTTAAAGGAGACTTCAGGGGGTTCCTTTTTTGTATAACCTTTACGAGTCTGAAAAAGTGATAAAAGTATACTCGGTTACATTCTCATGTATTTTTGAGCGTGAGAAATAACAAAGACTAAGCTTGGTATTGGTTTCATTTTTAGACAAGCTTGAAACAAAATTAAAGTATGCTTGTAAATTCCCAACGTAAATTCCAAAGGTTGGGATACCCATGGATGGTTGGTACTCTACCCCCAGCTTGAAAAGCTAGTGGATTAACTCCAAAATGATAAACAAAGGCTGGAGACATTCCCCCCAAGCTTAAATTCATTCACTGACTTTGAGGTTGTCACCAATTTTTGTAGTAGATGGAGAAAAAGGATAAGGGTGGATGAAAGGATTCGCAAATTTCTGTTACAGGAAAATCCCCCTGCGGACAAGTGGATTTCCTCTTGAACCCTAAATATCTAAAATCAAGATAGAAAGGTGCTAATGTTGGTCACTGACATCCTTTTAAACCTAGCTAAACTAATGTATATAGAAGAGGAAGAAGATGTACCTTTTTACGATGTTTGTCCTCGCACAGTCCGAGTTGAGATTTGATCCCCAAGCTCTTCAACAAGTCCTGCAATCCAATCAAAGACAAAACATGCTTCCTATTATACTAAGATTATATTGAAACTAGAGCTATCTAATAGAGACAAGTTCATGTAGATAAACACAACCTTCAAAGAAACAGGCCAGGCACATATATATTAATGAAAAGTAAGTAAAGTTATTGCAACTGTAGATGCAAATGCAGCAGCCTCACCAAGCTCTCCTTGTCCAACCCCTTGCTCAAATGATCCACAAACAGAATGACTATGCTTCAATGATATCTCCCTTATGAGATCATAATTTTGATACCTTCAATGTCTCCCCTTCCTTATGAGATCATAAGTTAGGTGCTTCTCAATTTCTCTATCATGTATTTCACCATGAGAAGGCCTCCTTATATAAGCTTGGAGAGAACCAACCACCTTAGAAATTCTTGGGATAGGTTGAGGATCCTTCTCCATCAGTTGTGGATCCTCCCTAAGATCCATCCTTGACCTCAGATTCGAATCCAACCAACTCCAGAGATGAGGGGGATTTTTCCCTAATTTTCCTCAACAACCCAAAATTTGCTCAAATAGGCCAGTGCTCCCCCAGAATGGAGCACAGAGTGTTACAACTCTCCCCTAAAGAAGGGTAGGGAGCGTTGGCACTCCCTGACAGTGGGTAGGGGAGAGCTACCCAACAAAACTCATTTTTAAGTGGTTTTTTCCATGGAAAAATCTTTGTACTCTTCATCAAATGATTTCTTCTTCTTAAACCAGTCTTAAGTGTCCCTGTGATGTCGTTAGAGACACGACATAGGCGATATGGAAGTATGATGTTTTCGACACTTGCGACACTTGTGGCCAATATGCGACACTTGTGACACTGGTAATGATGACAATAGGTCATCATGGTAGTGAGTAATTTTGATGTGTAACAATGCAGTGAGAAAGGAGATCTGCAGAGTTGGACGTGCATGTGGTTGAGCACAAAGTGAACATGTGAAATCCCAAAGTGTTGTGTGCATCGTCATGAGACAAAGATGAAGATGATGTATTAGCCTCCTCTAAGCAGAGAGTTGATGAGAAAATCCAGATGACTCTCATGTGTAATGCAGTGGGAAAGAATATTTGTTGAGTGGACGTCCATGTGGACGAGCACAGGTGAATTTGATCCTAGTGGTTGAGCACTAGTGAAGAAGTGGTTCTTTTGTGTAACGCAATGAGCCATAGATATGGACATCCCTATGGATGTTCCCTTAGTGGTTGAGCACTAGTGGGTGTATGAGATCCCTTGTTATATTGTTCAAGAGTCAAACATGCATGTAACACTAATTGTAATGTAAAGGGTACAGGTCATACCCACCTTAATGTAATTGATAATTAATGTAAAAGATAATTAATTTGGTTAATATTAATTATATTATCAGATAGAGAGATCGGCCCTATTGTGCCAATAGACACTTATGTTGACAAGTCAAGTCTAATATAAGTAAACGTAAATTCTCCATTGAGGAATCATATATTTTGTGTGAGTTTGTAAATTTCAGCAAGCACATCTTCTTGGGATAAGTGCACACCTCTTATGGGCACTAGTCTTCTAGGGTTTGCAAGCGCCCTCTTGTGTGCTAGTTTTTCTTGGTGGTTAAGGTATTTCTCTTGAAGAATCTAGAAAATGATTTGATTTTGTTTTCTTCCCTTGTTGAGAAGGGTTTCCCAGTGTTATCACTCCAAGAGACTCTCTAGGTTGTAAATCGAGAGATATTGGTAACTTAATCAAATGCTCAATGAAATATATGAAATTGGATAAAAAATGAATAACTCACTCAACAAATCCCTCACTCAATACACTTGAACATATCCAGACAAAATAAGGCTCTCAAAAGGTATTGATCAGATGTTTTTTAAAATCAGATGGATGGAGAACACTCACTATACCAGCAAGATCATGTATATTTAAAACATAGATGAAATGTTGATTATAACAAGGAACAATACTTATAATCTGGTTTACCAGTGCAAAGACAAGATGAAAGTTATCAGTCATTGAGTAAACAAAGAAATTAACATGACATTCAATCATAAGTACATGAAAAGATGAATGAACAGAGGTCTGAATAATAACAGTGAAAGAAGATTATGATTCCAGTATCTATATCAAAAGTCTTTACAATAAAAGACTTTATAAATCTCTCCAAATTTGAACCCCTTACAATGATGCCTAAGTGGGCTTAAATAGCCTTTTACAAATTAGTTTCATGATCCCCAAAAGATGTATCTAAATGCTACTTGTCAAACAAAATATAATATAATCATAGGAAGGTAGGATGAAATCCTATTTTTAAGGGATAGGTATCCCATCCTAATTCCAAGTATTTAGCTCCACCTGAGCTTCCTCGTGACTGTAGAAGTCCTTCACCACCTTTATCTAACACCTAGAGCAATGAATCACTCATTGAATGTTGAAAATCAGGTCAAAGTTTACCAAATCTCTTCCACATAGAAATATGGAGAGTTGGTAGCACGATACACAGGAAAAAGCCAGTTTGCGTTACCAATTGGCTGTAGAAGACAGTTCTGAGATAAATGTATGAAAATATGACTTAGGAAGTGTATCAAAGGTTGAAAATGGTCTCTGAAATTGTTGCTTGGAAGATGGATACCATGCACCCTAAAGAGAACCATTTGTCCTACTGTCACTGCAAACATATCCCTCTTTGTGATATGCATTTCTTATGTATTTAGCACTTTCTAGGGTTTTTTATCTTCAACACAAACTGATAAAAAGGTTCCTCTATGCTGCTACCATATGCATCTTCCTCTGGAATCAAATCATACATCACTAAAGAACCAAAATAGAGTATATCTTCATTGTAGGTTCTTGCATACCAAAACCCTAATGGGATAACTGTATCATATTGTTTGTACTTGTGAGGGCTATGAACCTATCATATAGATGAACTTCCCTGTGAATAACTTAGAATTATGATCTTCAAAACTTCAGCCAACTTGCCTCTTTCTTCATTAGGTTCATCATAGGCAAAACACAAAATTATTGTTCATTTTGTTCAAGGCAAAAAGGTGGACAGTAAACATTATCAATATCCAAAATTTGAGCACAAAACCTTGAGTATACCTCAGTCACTTATCTTTATTGGGAAGGATAGATGGAGAGGTTTCTTTTAGGAAAATTGTCAGGTTCTTCTTACTAAGCATGTTCTTAGCCAAATATACATCCTTAGAAAGATTTTTGTTGTATGATCTCAAGCTAAGATTCTTCTTGTACATGTTTTTCAACTGCTTTCTTTGAATCATATTTTTCCTAATGTTCCTCTTTAACTGATTACACTCCCCTGCTAGTTCATCTATTTGACTTGAAATTTGTCTGTTGAGTGTAACATTCTCTTGATGTAGTTTATGAATCTTCTCCTGAACTTATTTGAGTTGTCTGTCTGCATCCTTGAGTAATTGAGCTCAATTAGTTTTAGGTCCTTGATCTATCTCTAGAGATGGCTCTGGTGGAGATTCACTTAATTGGACTATGGCCTCAAGTGCTTCCTTTTCAAGAGAAGAAATTTTCAATTTTGATAACCTAGTTCTAGGTCTGATAACCTCGGTGCTTTGATGAGATTCCTCTGCTAGTACAAGTTTTCTCCTAGATGACCTTCTGAGGGCTGGTGTACCAATTTTAGCTTGGACAGTCTGGGGATTATCTTCAATTTCCATTTGAGTAAGCTCCATAGGAGGCTCTAGTTGTTCTTCAATAACTAGCTCTTTAGCCTTTCCTTTTCTCTTATCTCTTTTATACACTTGGACAAGTGAAGGTTCTTCAGGAATGGGGTCTTGAGAGGACTATGGTACTTCATATGAGGGAGCAGAGGGAGCAGAGGACCGTGGTACTTCAGATGAGGGAATAAAGGGAGATATTATAGTATTCTTCCTAGGAGTTTTGAATTTTGAAGGAGAAATAGGCAGGTCAATTTGGTAATTAGATACAAACAGGGAAGTGGACCAATCCTTCCCTTCCTTCTTCAATTGTTCAATGACTATGATTTTGATTAAGGCATGGTGAAAAATGGATTTTTGAAGTTTATCAGGCTTTCGTTGTGCAAATCAAATCATCATTTTCAAACTCATAAAAAGGAAATAAGATAGGTCAATTTCCTTCTTAGCGATGAAGTGGAGCAACAGCTTGAAATGATACTACAAGATCTAGCTACACCTCCCTTCACAAGTGAAAAATATTTGAATGATGAACAACAGCTTGTAATATTCCTCTAGCAGCCAATTCCTTGGAACTCCCTTCACCAAATCATCTCCCCTATGCTCAGGTTTGAGCATATCTTGACACCAGTCCTCCTTCTCTAATTTCCTTGCCTTAAACCAAATTTCTCTTGACCTTGGAATCTCAGTTACTTCTGCAATTAATTTTTTTGTCAGTTGAATCTCCAAGGGGCCAACCTAAGTTTTACCTTCCTTGAAATTCTACACAAAATCTCTTGACACCTCCAGATGACGCCCTTCTAGCTTTTGACAAAACCTCCAGCATCTCATGCGCTTGAAGGAGTCCACATGGTTAGGGTTTTGTTCGATCAAAGTGGTATCAGTGGGCTCAAATCTAACCACAAAGCCTGACCTCTTTTTGGGGATGCGGTATTTCCTTGGAGCCATCGTATATATGAATACCTACTGTGAACACTTCTGCACAGAGAAAATTAGAAGAAAACTCTAAGGACAAAAGATTTCTTTGTTTCTTTGCAAACCTTAGTAGTTTTCCTTTGATGGCGAGTTGCAACTTTAGAAGAGGATCTCAAGACTTTGATGATGATTTAAGAACCTTAAAAAACATTCTTGATATACCTTTTTCACTTCAAAATTCTTCAAATTTCAAAACAGATCTTTTCTCACGAGTTGGTAGCGGGCCATGTAGAAAAATGATGAGTTGCACTGGCAACGTTTGCTGAGTTGGTAGTGCTTCACGTAAAAAAGTGACCAATTGCACTACGAACTTGTCATCATGGAGAATGATGATAGAACAAAGGTCAAATCATGACTTGAAAGTAATGATGGATCATAAAGGACCAAAACCGACACTTTATAATCCCTGGCTCACTTTTAGGATGTAAATGACTTGACTTTAGCAATAAACTTAGGACAATGACCTTTATGACCACTTAGTCATCTACCAACATCATTTGACATGACCAAGACTTGATGACTAGACTCAATGAAGGATAGACCATGTTGAATGACTAAGGAAAACAAAGACTCAAAAACTACCTAAGGGTTAAATAAAAAGAAATTTTATTGGGAGATAACACCCAGGATACTTCTTGTGTACTTGTGCATGGTGTTTCTTCTTGTGATCTTGGTTGTTGCAACATAATTGGTTACGGTTTAAGTAAAATGATAAAATGGAATGAACTTCATGCTTAAGCCTTGCTTATAGAAAAATCAACAGCATCCACTTGCCTTGGGCTTTGGGAAAGTACAGATTGTGCGATAACATTTTGGCGACGTTGTCAAAGAACACTGAGTCAATATTCCTCAACGACACTTTTTCAGTAAGCCTTTAGCCAAAGCCTTATTTTCACAAAGCTTACATGGCCACTCCACTAAGGTTGATTCCATCATCCATTTGATAATCCTTAATAGGATATCAAGTGACTCCACTAACCTTTTCCAAGGTGCCACCTTACTCTCAATTTTGTGATATTTCCAAGTTATGGGATCATGGAGCCCTGGGAACAAGTGCATTTGACTATTGATTTCAAACGTTTTCAAGGATACCAACATTATTTTGATGCAAAATGGTTAAACAACTCTCTAAGATTCAAAGGCCTCCTAATTACTCACATTGTAGAATTCTTGACGTATATAAGTGAGATAGAATTGGAAGGGGAGGATATTTTGGTAAAATTGTTCATACTTTCTCTGCCATATTTTTTGCAAGATTGGTTTAAGGGTTGTTGCGACGATAGGGGTATATCATATTTCTTAGACTTGATCAGTGGTTTTATTTAGTTTGTCAAACCACAATGCCAGACATATGAAGATGCCCTTCAAAATCTCACAGTAGCCCTAGAGGAAGAAGAATTCACCACTCAATACCAAGAACCCTTTGATATAGAAGGAAAGATTTATGAAGAAAATTGTCAACCCCTTGAAGAGGAATAAGATTTTTCCCATGATTCGATAGAATG
>ML788427.1:541357-558920 GCA_009831015.1 Picea engelmannii
GAGTATGTAGCATCGAGTGTGAGAAGAAATATGGCTTCACAAGCTTCTGACAGATTTACTTGATCATGAGATGGATTCCATGATGATAACCATAGCTCTGTGTAAATCTCTTTGAGAACCCAGTGTTTCATGATAGATCGAAACACATTGAGATAAACTATCATTATATCATAGACATGATGCAGAGGAAAATAGTACACATGCAGTACCTTCCTACACATAAGCATAATGTAGACATCTTCACCAAATTAGCTTGGTGAAGGATACCTCCCTAGTTGAGAGGGAGTGTTGATAACTATAGCCAAGAACAAAGTTCAAAATACATCTATGTAAGACTTGGCATAATGAAGAATGTCTCCCTAGCTGAGAGGGAGTGTTGGCGATTGTATCTATGTGATACATTCTCTAGGAAACAAACCTGAGAGAGAGCCCCTGAGAGGGGTGTGTGGTTCCTATCTAAGACGTAGTTGCAACATAGATATGGGATCCTCCTTACAAAGATTTGAGAAGAACTCCAAATGATTCTCATGTGTAACGCATGTTACAGGAAAATCGCCCTGCGGACAAGTGGATTTCCTCTTGAACCCTAAATATCTAAGATCAAGAAAGAAAGGTGCTAGCGTTGGTCACTGACATCCTTTTAAACCTAGCTAAACTAATGTATAGAGAAGAGGAAGAAGATGTACCTGTTTACAATGTTTGTCCTCGCACAGTCCGATTTGAGTTTTGATCCCCAGTCTCTTCAACAAGCCTTGCAATCCAATCAAAGACAGAACATGCTTCCTATTCTACTAATATTAGCTTGAAACTAGATCTATCTAATAGAGACAAGTTCAAGTATATAAACACAACCTTGAAAGAAACAGGCCAAGCACATATATATTAATGAAAACAAAGTAAAGTGCTTACAACTGTAGATGCATATGCAGCAGCCTCACCAAGCTCTCCTTGTCCAACCCCTTGCTCAAATGATCCACAAACAGAATGACTATGCTTCAATGATATCTCCCTTATGAGATCATAAGCTTGATACCTTCAATGTCTCCCCTTCCTTATGAGATCATAAGTTAGGTTCTTCTCAATTTCTCCATCATGTATTTCACCATGAGAAGGCCTCCTTATATAAGCTTGGAGAGACCCAACCACCTTAGATATTCTTGGGATAGGTTGAGGATCCTTCTCCATCAGTTGTGGATCCTCCCTAAGATCCATCCTTCACCTCAGATTCGAATCCACCCAACTCCAGAGATGAGGAAGATTTTTCCCTAATTTTCCTCAACAACCCAAAATTTTCTCAAGCAGGTCAGCGCTCCCCCAAAATGGGGCACAGAGTGTTGCAATGCTCCCCAAAATAAGGGTAGGGAGCGCTGGCACTCCCTGACAGTGGGTAGGGGAGTGTTTCCCAACAAAACTCATTTTTAAGTGGTTTTTTCTATGGCAAAAGCTTTGTACTCTTCATCAAATGATTTCTTCTTCTTAAACCAGTCTTTGAAGGTGTCTTAAGTGTCCCTGTGATGTCATTAGAGACATGACATAGGAAATATGACAGTATGATGTTTGCAACACTTGCGACACTTGTGACACTGGTAATTACGACAATAGGTCATCATGGTAGTGAGTAATTTTGATGTGTAACGGATTGCCCCGCAAAGTGCGAAGTTAGAATATGGAAATTGTTAACTCAAGTACTTTGTAGAATTTTTCGAGCAAGGGTATGGACTCAGAGAACCTGATAGAAACTGCACACAACCATCAAACAAATATTATGATATGTTTAAAACCCAAGGAAGGCATACATATTCTTGAGTGATAAATACTTGCAAGGTATGGCCGCCATAAAATACACTGTGGATCCATAATTGTATTAACAAAAAGGTATAGCCACCAAAGATACAATGTGGATCTATACTCCCATGACATGAACTGATCATAGCCATGAAAAATACACAGTGGATCTACGAGACAACAATACATAGCCACGGACCAATACAAAGTGGATCTATGTGACAGTATATGTGTCAATATTCAAGAGAAACTTTTTCGCAACCTAGGTAAAGTACATATCAGAGTGATCACTCAACCCAAGGTCTTCTTACCGATCTCAATGTAGTATGAGTCTAACCATGTGAACAAATGTCCTGATGTCGAACATGGAAGAAACCACTTGATTACCGGTCAATGAGGTAAACCATTAACAAGTGCGAGGGAAATAGCCATTGATGTCAATGATTCCCAAGGTAACCTAGTACATTCCAACGAATGTGAATAGATGAGTTGAAGTCGAACATATGTGGAATCATCCGATTAGAGTTCAATGATGTAAACCCACTGTTGGATGTGAGGAGGCATGCCATTGAGGCATGCAGGTCCCAAGGTACTAACTGGTTTCTAAGTCAAGTTCCTAGATAGTGTGTTGAAGTTGACAGGAACAGACTCGTCGAAGGAGGGCCTTGATGTATCCCCCATCAATGACACGAAACTGACACAGATATGTAAATTGGTGGATCAAAAGAACATGGACTGACACGGGTATTGAAACATAAATTTGTGATGGATGACTCTCGAGGCAGATACTTCCCTTGAACACTGAGGCACAATAGCATAAACATGACATGGACCAAAACACGATAATGCAGTGGATACTGTGACTTTCATCGAGTGACCCAAAGGAGTAAGGAAACTCAGAGGATTGGTTCAGTGTAGAGGTTCAGTGGATTAAAATGCGTGAAAAGACAAAGTGTTGTGTTCAAGGGCGACCGTAAGAGTGACTTGTGATGTTTTCAAAAACTGTTTGGCTTGCTTCCTTCAAAATTTTCCCCCATCCATATAGACGAGTACCTCTTTTTAATTTAACGAGCTCTAGGAGGGTAACACATGCTCGATATAACTCACCTTTGGTAAGTCCCTCTTCCTTTGTTTAACGAACTGGAAGAAGTAAGGGTTCGGTCCCATATGGGCCCTTCAATGTTTGATTTTTTTAACAAGTCCAGAGAAGGTAAACTTGTTGATTTTTCATGTTTAGAGAGTCTAAAAAGAACTTAAAGACGACTCCAGGGTTGTCCTTTTTTGTAATGTTATTCTCGTGAGGCCGAAAAAGAGATAAACTACCACTCGAAAGACGCCCTTTCAAACCTTTTAACGAGTGGAAAAGGAAGCAATATCACTCGGCAATCTTTTCATGTTTAGAGAGTCTGAAAAGAGCTTAAAGGAGACTTCAGGGGGTTCCTTTTTTGTATAACCTTTACGAGTCTGAAAAAGTGATAAAAGTATACTCGGTTACATTCTCATGTATTTTTGAGCGTGAGAAATAACAAAGACTAAGCTTGGTATTGGTTTCATTTTTAGACAAGCTTGAAACAAAATTAAAGTATGCTTGTAAATTCCCAACGTAAATTCCAAAGGTTGGGATACCCATGGATGGTTGGTACTCTACCCCCAGCTTGAAAAGCTAGTGGATTAACTCCAAAATGATAAACAAAGGCTGGAGACATTCCCCCCAAGCTTAAATTCATTCACTGACTTTGAGGTTGTCACCAATTTTTGTAGTAGATGGAGAAAAAGGATAAGGGTGGATGAAAGGATTCGCAAATTTCTGTTACAGGAAAATCCCCCTGCGGACAAGTGGATTTCCTCTTGAACCCTAAATATCTAAAATCAAGATAGAAAGGTGCTAATGTTGGTCACTGACATCCTTTTAAACCTAGCTAAACTAATGTATATAGAAGAGGAAGAAGATGTACCTTTTTACGATGTTTGTCCTCGCACAGTCCGAGTTGAGATTTGATCCCCAAGCTCTTCAACAAGTCCTGCAATCCAATCAAAGACAAAACATGCTTCCTATTATACTAAGATTATATTGAAACTAGAGCTATCTAATAGAGACAAGTTCATGTAGATAAACACAACCTTCAAAGAAACAGGCCAGGCACATATATATTAATGAAAAGTAAGTAAAGTTATTGCAACTGTAGATGCAAATGCAGCAGCCTCACCAAGCTCTCCTTGTCCAACCCCTTGCTCAAATGATCCACAAACAGAATGACTATGCTTCAATGATATCTCCCTTATGAGATCATAATTTTGATACCTTCAATGTCTCCCCTTCCTTATGAGATCATAAGTTAGGTGCTTCTCAATTTCTCTATCATGTATTTCACCATGAGAAGGCCTCCTTATATAAGCTTGGAGAGAACCAACCACCTTAGAAATTCTTGGGATAGGTTGAGGATCCTTCTCCATCAGTTGTGGATCCTCCCTAAGATCCATCCTTGACCTCAGATTCGAATCCAACCAACTCCAGAGATGAGGGGGATTTTTCCCTAATTTTCCTCAACAACCCAAAATTTGCTCAAATAGGCCAGTGCTCCCCCAGAATGGAGCACAGAGTGTTACAACTCTCCCCTAAAGAAGGGTAGGGAGCGTTGGCACTCCCTGACAGTGGGTAGGGGAGAGCTACCCAACAAAACTCATTTTTAAGTGGTTTTTTCCATGGAAAAATCTTTGTACTCTTCATCAAATGATTTCTTCTTCTTAAACCAGTCTTAAGTGTCCCTGTGATGTCGTTAGAGACACGACATAGGCGATATGGAAGTATGATGTTTTCGACACTTGCGACACTTGTGGCCAATATGCGACACTTGTGACACTGGTAATGATGACAATAGGTCATCATGGTAGTGAGTAATTTTGATGTGTAACAATGCAGTGAGAAAGGAGATCTGCAGAGTTGGACGTGCATGTGGTTGAGCACAAAGTGAACATGTGAAATCCCAAAGTGTTGTGTGCATCGTCATGAGACAAAGATGAAGATGATGTATTAGCCTCCTCTAAGCAGAGAGTTGATGAGAAAATCCAGATGACTCTCATGTGTAATGCAGTGGGAAAGAATATTTGTTGAGTGGACGTCCATGTGGACGAGCACAGGTGAATTTGATCCTAGTGGTTGAGCACTAGTGAAGAAGTGGTTCTTTTGTGTAACGCAATGAGCCATAGATATGGACATCCCTATGGATGTTCCCTTAGTGGTTGAGCACTAGTGGGTGTATGAGATCCCTTGTTATATTGTTCAAGAGTCAAACATGCATGTAACACTAATTGTAATGTAAAGGGTACAGGTCATACCCACCTTAATGTAATTGATAATTAATGTAAAAGATAATTAATTTGGTTAATATTAATTATATTATCAGATAGAGAGATCGGCCCTATTGTGCCAATAGACACTTATGTTGACAAGTCAAGTCTAATATAAGTAAACGTAAATTCTCCATTGAGGAATCATATATTTTGTGTGAGTTTGTAAATTTCAGCAAGCACATCTTCTTGGGATAAGTGCACACCTCTTATGGGCACTAGTCTTCTAGGGTTTGCAAGCGCCCTCTTGTGTGCTAGTTTTTCTTGGTGGTTAAGGTATTTCTCTTGAAGAATCTAGAAAATGATTTGATTTTGTTTTCTTCCCTTGTTGAGAAGGGTTTCCCAGTGTTATCACTCCAAGAGACTCTCTAGGTTGTAAATCGAGAGATATTGGTAACTTAATCAAATGCTCAATGAAATATATGAAATTGGATAAAAAATGAATAACTCACTCAACAAATCCCTCACTCAATACACTTGAACATATCCAGACAAAATAAGGCTCTCAAAAGGTATTGATCAGATGTTTTTTAAAATCAGATGGATGGAGAACACTCACTATACCAGCAAGATCATGTATATTTAAAACATAGATGAAATGTTGATTATAACAAGGAACAATACTTATAATCTGGTTTACCAGTGCAAAGACAAGATGAAAGTTATCAGTCATTGAGTAAACAAAGAAATTAACATGACATTCAATCATAAGTACATGAAAAGATGAATGAACAGAGGTCTGAATAATAACAGTGAAAGAAGATTATGATTCCAGTATCTATATCAAAAGTCTTTACAATAAAAGACTTTATAAATCTCTCCAAATTTGAACCCCTTACAATGATGCCTAAGTGGGCTTAAATAGCCTTTTACAAATTAGTTTCATGATCCCCAAAAGATGTATCTAAATGCTACTTGTCAAACAAAATATAATATAATCATAGGAAGGTAGGATGAAATCCTATTTTTAAGGGATAGGTATCCCATCCTAATTCCAAGTATTTAGCTCCACCTGAGCTTCCTCGTGACTGTAGAAGTCCTTCACCACCTTTATCTAACACCTAGAGCAATGAATCACTCATTGAATGTTGAAAATCAGGTCAAAGTTTACCAAATCTCTTCCACATAGAAATATGGAGAGTTGGTAGCACGATACACAGGAAAAAGCCAGTTTGCGTTACCAATTGGCTGTAGAAGACAGTTCTGAGATAAATGTATGAAAATATGACTTAGGAAGTGTATCAAAGGTTGAAAATGGTCTCTGAAATTGTTGCTTGGAAGATGGATACCATGCACCCTAAAGAGAACCATTTGTCCTACTGTCACTGCAAACATATCCCTCTTTGTGATATGCATTTCTTATGTATTTAGCACTTTCTAGGGTTTTTTATCTTCAACACAAACTGATAAAAAGGTTCCTCTATGCTGCTACCATATGCATCTTCCTCTGGAATCAAATCATACATCACTAAAGAACCAAAATAGAGTATATCTTCATTGTAGGTTCTTGCATACCAAAACCCTAATGGGATAACTGTATCATATTGTTTGTACTTGTGAGGGCTATGAACCTATCATATAGATGAACTTCCCTGTGAATAACTTAGAATTATGATCTTCAAAACTTCAGCCAACTTGCCTCTTTCTTCATTAGGTTCATCATAGGCAAAACACAAAATTATTGTTCATTTTGTTCAAGGCAAAAAGGTGGACAGTAAACATTATCAATATCCAAAATTTGAGCACAAAACCTTGAGTATACCTCAGTCACTTATCTTTATTGGGAAGGATAGATGGAGAGGTTTCTTTTAGGAAAATTGTCAGGTTCTTCTTACTAAGCATGTTCTTAGCCAAATATACATCCTTAGAAAGATTTTTGTTGTATGATCTCAAGCTAAGATTCTTCTTGTACATGTTTTTCAACTGCTTTCTTTGAATCATATTTTTCCTAATGTTCCTCTTTAACTGATTACACTCCCCTGCTAGTTCATCTATTTGACTTGAAATTTGTCTGTTGAGTGTAACATTCTCTTGATGTAGTTTATGAATCTTCTCCTGAACTTATTTGAGTTGTCTGTCTGCATCCTTGAGTAATTGAGCTCAATTAGTTTTAGGTCCTTGATCTATCTCTAGAGATGGCTCTGGTGGAGATTCACTTAATTGGACTATGGCCTCAAGTGCTTCCTTTTCAAGAGAAGAAATTTTCAATTTTGATAACCTAGTTCTAGGTCTGATAACCTCGGTGCTTTGATGAGATTCCTCTGCTAGTACAAGTTTTCTCCTAGATGACCTTCTGAGGGCTGGTGTACCAATTTTAGCTTGGACAGTCTGGGGATTATCTTCAATTTCCATTTGAGTAAGCTCCATAGGAGGCTCTAGTTGTTCTTCAATAACTAGCTCTTTAGCCTTTCCTTTTCTCTTATCTCTTTTATACACTTGGACAAGTGAAGGTTCTTCAGGAATGGGGTCTTGAGAGGACTATGGTACTTCATATGAGGGAGCAGAGGGAGCAGAGGACCGTGGTACTTCAGATGAGGGAATAAAGGGAGATATTATAGTATTCTTCCTAGGAGTTTTGAATTTTGAAGGAGAAATAGGCAGGTCAATTTGGTAATTAGATACAAACAGGGAAGTGGACCAATCCTTCCCTTCCTTCTTCAATTGTTCAATGACTATGATTTTGATTAAGGCATGGTGAAAAATGGATTTTTGAAGTTTATCAGGCTTTCGTTGTGCAAATCAAATCATCATTTTCAAACTCATAAAAAGGAAATAAGATAGGTCAATTTCCTTCTTAGCGATGAAGTGGAGCAACAGCTTGAAATGATACTACAAGATCTAGCTACACCTCCCTTCACAAGTGAAAAATATTTGAATGATGAACAACAGCTTGTAATATTCCTCTAGCAGCCAATTCCTTGGAACTCCCTTCACCAAATCATCTCCCCTATGCTCAGGTTTGAGCATATCTTGACACCAGTCCTCCTTCTCTAATTTCCTTGCCTTAAACCAAATTTCTCTTGACCTTGGAATCTCAGTTACTTCTGCAATTAATTTTTTTGTCAGTTGAATCTCCAAGGGGCCAACCTAAGTTTTACCTTCCTTGAAATTCTACACAAAATCTCTTGACACCTCCAGATGACGCCCTTCTAGCTTTTGACAAAACCTCCAGCATCTCATGCGCTTGAAGGAGTCCACATGGTTAGGGTTTTGTTCGATCAAAGTGGTATCAGTGGGCTCAAATCTAACCACAAAGCCTGACCTCTTTTTGGGGATGCGGTATTTCCTTGGAGCCATCGTATATATGAATACCTACTGTGAACACTTCTGCACAGAGAAAATTAGAAGAAAACTCTAAGGACAAAAGATTTCTTTGTTTCTTTGCAAACCTTAGTAGTTTTCCTTTGATGGCGAGTTGCAACTTTAGAAGAGGATCTCAAGACTTTGATGATGATTTAAGAACCTTAAAAAACATTCTTGATATACCTTTTTCACTTCAAAATTCTTCAAATTTCAAAACAGATCTTTTCTCACGAGTTGGTAGCGGGCCATGTAGAAAAATGATGAGTTGCACTGGCAACGTTTGCTGAGTTGGTAGTGCTTCACGTAAAAAAGTGACCAATTGCACTACGAACTTGTCATCATGGAGAATGATGATAGAACAAAGGTCAAATCATGACTTGAAAGTAATGATGGATCATAAAGGACCAAAACCGACACTTTATAATCCCTGGCTCACTTTTAGGATGTAAATGACTTGACTTTAGCAATAAACTTAGGACAATGACCTTTATGACCACTTAGTCATCTACCAACATCATTTGACATGACCAAGACTTGATGACTAGACTCAATGAA
The DNA here is from genome assembly GCA_009831015.1 of Picea engelmannii. Lineage (NCBI taxonomy): Eukaryota > Viridiplantae > Streptophyta > Pinopsida > Pinales > Pinaceae > Picea > Picea engelmannii. Next base: position 550,349 of record ML788427.1, read on the forward strand.
GGATAGACCATGTTGAATGACTAAGGAAAACAAAGACTCAAAAACTACCTAAGGGTTAAATAAAAAGAAATTTTATTGGGAGATAACACCCAGGATACTTCTTGTGTACTTGTGCATGGTGTTTCTTCTTGTGATCTTGGTTGTTGCAACATAATTGGTTACGGTTTAAGTAAAATGATAAAATGGAATGAACTTCATGCTTAAGCCTTGCTTATAGAAAAATCAACAGCATCCACTTGCCTTGGGCTTTGGGAAAGTACAGATTGTGCGATAACATTTTGGCGACGTTGTCAAAGAACACTGAGTCAATATTCCTCAACGACACTTTTTCAGTAAGCCTTTAGCCAAAGCCTTATTTTCACAAAGCTTACATGGCCACTCCACTAAGGTTGATTCCATCATCCATTTGATAATCCTTAATAGGATATCAAGTGACTCCACTAACCTTTTCCAAGGTGCCACCTTACTCTCAATTTTGTGATATTTCCAAGTTATGGGATCATGGAGCCCTGGGAACAAGTGCATTTGACTATTGATTTCAAACGTTTTCAAGGATACCAACATTATTTTGATGCAAAATGGTTAAACAACTCTCTAAGATTCAAAGGCCTCCTAATTACTCACATTGTAGAATTCTTGACGTATATAAGTGAGATAGAATTGGAAGGGGAGGATATTTTGGTAAAATTGTTCATACTTTCTCTGCCATATTTTTTGCAAGATTGGTTTAAGGGTTGTTGCGACGATAGGGGTATATCATATTTCTTAGACTTGATCAGTGGTTTTATTTAGTTTGTCAAACCACAATGCCAGACATATGAAGATGCCCTTCAAAATCTCACAGTAGCCCTAGAGGAAGAAGAATTCACCACTCAATACCAAGAACCCTTTGATATAGAAGGAAAGATTTATGAAGAAAATTGTCAACCCCTTGAAGAGGAATAAGATTTTTCCCATGATTCGATAGAATGCAGTAAATATTTAACTAAAGAAATGAATTATAAGGATGAAGCATTAGTATTCGCTCCTCCATCCGATGAAGCTCTCGAAGATCCTATCTCTCCTGCACAACATGAAGAGAATGAGGTGAGTCATTTTCCTTTCTAGTTTTTTGATGACACTTTATTTTATGATTTAGAAGGTGAAGTAAAGGAACCCTTGGAAGAGCTAGGTCCTTCATTTTTTGATGAAGACATGATTAAAGAGATGAGTTTTGGGGATGATGTATTTGACCCTCTTCCATTTGATGAAGTAATACAAGACATTGACGCTCCTACACAACAAGGAGTGAATACGGTAAGTTATTTCCCTTTCCAAGATTTTGATGATGCTTTATTTTATGATTTGGAAAGTGAAGAAGTACTAGAGGAGCCCTTGGATGCATTAAATCCTTCATGTTATGATAAAGATAGTGACATGGTTGATAATATTGATGAGCTTATACATGTTGGAAGACGTAAGTGGGATGTGATTGATTCTAATGAGGATCCCAGTTATGATATGGAAGGATATCTTCAAATGTTGCCTTTACAACAATCATATGATGTCCATAATAATTTTGATGTTTGGCAACAAGATGATGATATAATTACATAATTTTTCCAAACACCCAAGGATGACCCAATGCAATGTTCTCCTGATGATTTTCGGTCATACCTTGAGGAATTTGATGAGTATTCCTTTGAGCATTTGGATTTATTCTATGAAAAAGATTATCAACCGTTGTTGTGCTCAAATTTTGATAAGGGTGAGGACATTGTTTTCCTAAAGAAGGATACTTGTGACAAGGTTGTCCAACCCCCTTTGACTACTTTACCTCATTATGTCACTAAGGGTGTAGTTGGGAAACATGTCTCTTGTCTTGAGTTTTCTCTGGAGCAAAGCATTATTTTTGAATCCAAGGGTAGGTTGAATACCTTAAGAAGAAGTTTATTGTCTCAGTCTTTCAGCCTTCCTTTAAGAAATTTGCAGTCATCCTCTAGGTTCTTACTAGTCTTTTCCCAAACCTCAAGGTATGGTGATGTCCAAGGTAGCCAACCTGCAGACTCTTTGAGTCAGTCTTTTGAGCCTTTGATTTTTCATGATCCCTTTCTGAGATGGATTGAGCACTTTCCTAGAAGTGTAACTTGGCATAATTGTGTCCCTCCCTCCCGCCTCCATGAGCTACGCTTTAAGATTTTTGATGATGTGATACATGTTCTAACTCATGTGCTTGACTTGTCACTGTTTTGGTTTATGATGAAGCACAGAGGCAAGTATTATGAGATATTGTTAGGATGGTTTCACTGGTTATTTGACTACACCTAGCATTCAACCAATAGGTAAGTAGAGGTAGGTAGGCATTTTCATCCATTGTATATACCATCTGCATATCATGCTAGTATAGGTGTAGTTTCATTTTCATATTGTATTTCTTCATTGTGTATATATGCATGCTTATTTTTATTTTATTATATCATATATGACCGAGGGGTGATATCACCACCTTGAAGATTACTGATGCATTTTGTTGAGACATAGGTCATACCAAATATGTAGAGGTTTTCATGCGCTCCACGGTGAGCACATGTCCTCGAGTTGGAGCCAAATGTTATCCCCTGTCCTAGGGATAACTAAGGCGATCATGCCTTGAGGCCCATAGGTCCTAGACATGGAGTGTCGAGAGTCGGATGACTTGAGCATGGCCCCGGAGGGCCCGTATTTTCTTCAAGTGCAGCCCATCTATCAGCAACAGTAGCATCCATCCCACCAGCCTAGTCCCGAAGTAGCAGTAAGTCTTGCTTCATGAGGTAATGAGTATGGGTATCATGGTATGTGTCACTATGATTATTGAAGAACTTAAGTATGTTGCAATGAATTATCCTTCATTTCATAACGTTTGCTTGGAAATTATGCTCTTTAACTTGTTCATACTTGGGAGGGTGACATGATGCCCTAGTAAATTGATCTCGATTTAGGATGAGTTGCCACTAGGTGGGTCTATGAAAGGTCATCGTCCATTAACTCCATACTTACCACTTTCCATCATTATTCCTCTCATCTTCCCCCCATCTTGGTTCGAGCATTGGCTTTGCCATGCTAGGAAGGGTTGTACCTTGTTTTGTGGGAAGAAGGACTAAAGGCCCAGAGGGTAAAAGTAGTTGGCAAGAGTTAAAATCCAAAATGAAACCTTTGAGATGCTTCACCCAGGGATTCCTGAGAAAGCAATAAAAATATTCTCAGTAAGAAAAGGGAATCCATAAGATAAATCAAAACTCGAGGTACTAGTTGGTGGATGGGGGGTCTCATCATGAGCCGACCTATTAGGACCATGGGCATGTAGCAGTATGACACTACCATCTATTTGGTCACCAAACTAGGGTAGTGGCTCTTGGTGGCATAGCCAAAAGAAAGGGGGTCTCATCAGGAGCCAACCTTCTCATCTCCATGACATACTTGTGGGTAACGTTGTCACCTCTGGTCACCAAGCCAGGACAGTGTCCCCCAGCTCTTCCCTTGAAGCATGAAAGAAAAATACCAAAATCAATAAAACTAAGAATAAAAGGCATTGAATGGGATAGGAAACAATGGCATCCATGATAAGGTGCAACTCACCCTCTACAAAGGCACCCACAGGTAAAACCTACATTTCCTTGTTATCACTACACCATGTTCCCAAACACTTCCCCCCATTCCACTTCACACACACTTACATGACCTAGATTGGTTCTCACCTAGGAAACACCCCAAACTTAAGGAGGATTAGCCCAATAGAACACCATGAGACCTTCATCCAGGAGGCTCCTCGGGCTCAAAAAATGCTCAAAAATCAAAGTTCTCAGAATTGGATGAAACCAATTCCATCGTGACCGGCTCGTCGCACTGATTTCGGCCATATATTCATTTCCTCAAAACAAACTCTGGATGTGAAAAATATCGCACGACAATCAGATTCTTCTATGGCAAAATTCAATGGTCAACTGGCAAATGAATAAGTGCCACATGGCCCAGACATGGGCAGCCACGTGGAACTTCACTACTGGTTAGCATGTAAAAAGTATTTGGCGGTCCATGGGATTCGAACCTCTGACCCATGGCTAGCTCCAAGTCTTTGGAAAAGTTCAATTACCAACCTGCCAAAAGTCAAATTTATGAAAAAAAACCCACTTTCCTATAGTTTTGGGGTCAAATATCCAAAGGAGGGTGCAAGGAGGCTAGGGATAAGCCCCAGTACGTGGTTTCATTATAGGAGTGCGTCCAAGGGATAATTCTGGGCGCACCCAAGGGCAGATTAGCCCAGATCCCATGGAAGGCGCCCCAAAACCAAGAGCTAACAGTTAAAGGGTCTGGCGCATAGCACTTGGAGCACTGGCACTTGGCCATGTGGCCCCATGTGACCTGGTAAAGGGGGCACATGCCCTGTCTTGGGGGATACTCTGCATTTTTGGTTTAAAAGTGGTTTTTAAACATTACAGAGGTGATTTTTGCCTGATATTATGCCCATAAAATGGATTTTTTGAGGATTTGATCCCAGAAAGAGGCCAAATCTTGAGGGAAGTTGGGATTCCTCATCTGAGCCTTAAAAACTATAAGAACCAGGATTTTTGAATCTTGTAGGAGGACTTTTTGATGCAGGGTTTTGAAGGAGCGATTTGTAAATTTTGGTCTTTTCTCATGTTTTGAGAGACGTTTTTCTCATGTTGTTGAGAGGATTTTGATGGTGCATGCATGAATCTGAGCAAGGAGGTCTTGCACAGAAGACATGAAGCATGTAATGTAATAGCAAAGAGAATTGTAAGAGAACTTTGATCATTTTAAAGAGAAATAAAGAGGTCCTCCACTTGGAAGCGGGCCTGGAGATGTAGCCAACAATTGGTGAACTTCGTTATCAACCTCTTGTCTCTATTTATCTTTCTGTTTTGTTGTTCTATTATCTTCATTTGTAGCATGAATATTAATGGCTGATCTCTTTACACATTAATAAGCATCAAGTAAAAGTCGCATTTGATATTCCGCAAACAAGATAACAAGTTATGTATTTCTCATTCTTAACGATCTGATGCAAAAAGTACATTAAACTAACTTGTGATTTATCAGTAATACCTTCATTTTTGGATCAAGTTTAAGGTATCAAAGCATTTGGTTGTGAAGGTTTGACAGGAATTGCAAGCATTGGATTCTCATGAGAGCAAAACTCAAGCGAGGAGAAGGCCAACTTGAGGCTCTTGACATAGAGATTCAAAGGTGACTGCATAACCCAGAGATGTTTTCGCCACGGAAATTGGGTCCCTACAAAACTGAAGATGATTTCTTCGAGGACTTTAAATTGATGCAAGCCATGGTAGAGGAGATTTACCATGAAAGAGGTCAGCAAAGGAATCCAAAAGTTGAAGAAGGTGAATCTTCGATAAGAGCAGAAGGAGGAGTTGGAGGTGGTGGACCTTCGGAACCTTCTTCTCCTTCATCCTCATCATCTAATAATGAAGCAAGTGTGCATTCTTCCAAGGATAAGAAAAAAACTCATCATTCTTCTGATATGTCGTTATTAAAATTAGATGTAAAGTTTCAATTACCCACTTATGATGGTGAATTAGATGCAGAAAAGCTAGATAATTGGGTGAAACAATTAGAAGTCTATTGCAGGATACAAAAGATTGTTGATGATGAAATTAAGATCCAACTAGCAAGTTTCAAATTGGGATCCACAACTCTCATATGGTGGGAAAGAAGAACTAGAGATGATCTTAAGAAAAGTGGTAAAACAATCTCTTCTTGGAATGATTTTGTTATCGCATTAAAACAACAGTTTTACCATTTAGCTTACATGCAACAAGAAATGATGAATTGGCAATGTTTAAGGAAATCAAAAGGTCAAAGTGTACAAGAATATACTCAGATATTTCATAAGAAAGCTTTAAATTTGGGTATTCCATTATATACACAAGAGATACTCCTAAAATATATTGGTGGTTTACATTCTTATCTTAAGCACACTATTCTTATGCTAAATCCTTCTAACTTTGATGAAGTATGTGTACAATCCATTCACGTTGAACCAAGTAAAGGGAATGTTGGTGATAGTGTTTCTACATATACTTGGAAAAGAAAGGATGTAGGGAAAAGGAAAGAGAAGAAGACAGCCACAGCAAGAAAGGAGAAGCCTACTTGCAAGCATTGCAAGAAAGTAGGCCATGATGAAGATCGGTGTTGGGTCTTACATCCTGACTTGAAGCCAAAGAAGTTTTCCAACCACGAAAGGAAGAATACCACAGCTGCGACAATTCAAGTGGATCTTGGATAAGATTCTGGTGATGAGACACAGGTTGTAGCTATGGGAATCCAAGGTAAAAATTTTGTTGCAAGTACTAGCTCTTCTAGATCAGTTGATGTAAATGATGAGTGTAAAAGGAATGAACTTTTCCACATAAGAGTCATAACACATAATGTCAAAATTGATACTCTTGTAGACAGTGGATCACAAGCCAATCTGATCAGTGAAGATGTTTTGAATAACTTGGGACTTGAAACTAAGTCACATCCTAAACCATATCCATTGGGATGGATATGTGGTGATAACAATTTACAAGTAACCAAGCAATGTAAAATCAAGTTTGCAATCACTTCTAATTATGTTGATGAAGTAAAGCTTGATATAGTGTCACTGGACATATGTGGAATTGTATTGGAAAGTGTTATCCCTGATTTTTAGGGATAACTAGGAGATCATGTCTCAAGGACAACAGGTCCTAGACATGGAGTACCGAGAGTAAGATTGACCTGAGCATGGCCCTGGAGGGCCCATCCTTTTCTTCTTTTGTCAGATTTGTCTTGTCAGCGGCATCAGCATCCATCACCATCGGCTTGGTCTTGTATCGGAGAAGGCTCTTGCTCCATGAGGTAATTGGTCCAGTTATCATGGTATGTGTCACTTTTGATCATTATAACCTTTGGATATATGCATATGACTCCTTTTATCTCTGACAACTGCTTGGATCTTACATTAACCCACTTGACCATGATTGGGGGGATTGACAGGGTGTACTAGCAAGCTTGTACCCATGGGTTTTGGTTTGCCACCGGGGGGATTTCTGAAGAGCCATCGCCCGCTCCCATCATACCACCACTTTTCCATCTTATCTCCCACTCATCTATCCCATTCCCCTTGTCTGGTCATTAGGATGATCTATTTGTGGGCTGCACCTTATCTCATGGGAAGAAGGGGCTAAAGGCCCGGAAGGTAAAAGCAGTTGGTAAAAGATAAAATCCTAGAAATAAGACCTCGAGATGCTTAGCCCAGGGATCCCCGAGAAGGCAATAAAAGGCCTCTCAGCAAGAAACAAGAAGGACCCAAAAAAATAACAAACAAGACTTAATCAAGAGGATAGGGGGTCTCATCACAAGCCATCTTATTATGTTCAAGGGTACCTAATGGCATGACATTTCCACCATCTGGTTACCACGCCAGGGCAGTGACCTTTGGTTGCATGGCCAAGGGAAAGGGAGTCTCATCACGAGCCAGCCTTATCATATCTGTGAAATTACGTGTGGGTAACACTGTCAGCTCTGGTCACCACGCCAAGGCAATGTCCTCTGGTTAGCCCTTGAATAAAAAGAAAAAGAAGAAGAAAAATAAAATAAAGAAAAGAATAAAGGCAAAAAGGGGCTTGGAAAAAATTGCATCCATGACAGGTACAGCTCGCCTTCTACAAAGGCACCCACAGGTAATATCATGCATCCCTAGCTCTCACTCTACCTGTATGTCTGGACATCCCTTAAACCACTTCACCTCGTTTACATGGCTTGGATGAAACCCCTTGGAAACTTTCCTTTCCTTATGGATACTAGCCTAATAGGGTATCTTGTCCTTTTTTCTTAACCTTGTATTGTAGGTTTTTGTAGAGTCTTTGAGCTATTGAATGACATATCACGGTTTTTATGCATATGTTTGATAATATTGATGATGAAATGTGATTAACATTGCTATGATCCATGTGACTAATGAGCCCATGGAGGGTGTATTTTTTGATGTGCAAGACCATGCTCGATGGATAGGTACCATTTGGACCCGTACACATGGGGAGATGATTAGTTCGGACCTCCATGGGGCTGAAGAGAGCATCAGATGGTTGCTGATACCCCGTCAGAGGGGCAGAGACAGGACAGTGTTTGATTGAGGTTTTTCCCTGGAGAAGAAGAGGATGTTTCACCAGAGCCACTTTGGCATAGCCTGACCTAGGGGGAATGACCCCTTTTCAGTGGAACATTGGCCTTGGAAGGCTCAGAGCATCATCATCCTTACCATGACATCATCCAGCTTCATGGTCATTCTTGGAGGCAGACTGGGTAGCGGTGGCACGTGTGGCATGTTGGAGAATCCCCTGGGGGGCTAACGTTTTTCTCTTGGATGTCTCATTTTCCCTAAAAGGGGCTAGCGCCTCCCTTGAAGGGACTTTTACCTTTATTACAGCTCAGTTAGGGTTTTAATTTGACATTTTAATGTAAAAGCAGTATGATTTTGGTTTAAAGCCTTGTCGGCTAATTTTTATGACCTAAAATTAATTAAAGGTCATGATACAGTATATATTGAGGAGTT
>ML788427.1:559704-571065 GCA_009831015.1 Picea engelmannii
CTCATGGAGAAGATCAAGGACAAAAGAGGGTTATGTGTCTAGATGGTTGAGAGATGTATGGAACTAAAGAGAGATTAGTGGATGATCATTATGAGTTTGTTACTCATCCCATTGTATAAATAGGAGTACAATCTCCTCCATTTTAAATCCTCAAGTTTTAAAATCTTAGAATCTTGAGGCTTGTAATCCTAGAATTAGAAAGAATTGTAATTTTAGAGTTGGTTTTGGAGATTTTGAAATAAAGAATCATATTTTGCTTCCACATTTGAGTCTCCTTTGAAGTGGTGTGCTTGTGGAGTTATGGAGGGACCCCATGGCCTCACTTTCATTCTGATTTGCTTATTTTAGGTATAACTTAATTTATGTTTTTGTTTGATTTCAGCTTTTAAAGTTTTGTTAAATGTTCTAATACTGGAAGGATCTTATTTGAAAGTGTTTTTGTAAGAGAACCATAAGATCTCAGACAATTATTAGATTTAGGTTTGTTTCATTTCAGCTTTTAAGTTTTGTTAAATGTTCTAATATTGGAGGAGATCCTAAAATTCAGGTGTTCTTGTAAGAGAACCTTAGGGTCTTAACAATTGTTAGATCTAGGTTTGATTAGTTCTTGAAAGAGATTTTGATGAATATGTTCTTGTAAGGGAACTTTAATATCTCGGACATATTAGGAATCTTTCTAGATCTATATATTTTAGGAAGCGCTTCTAAGTTTACCTTCCCGGGTTGACATTAAATAAACTCTGATTGACATCATCAATTAGAACTAAACACATAGCCTGCATGTATTGTTTTGTTGTTGCTTTGTTCCGGGTAGGTGTTCTCATTTGGGCCTACACTTCATTATTGGTTGTTTAGCCGGACTATCTGATCTTGGTGGTAACCTGTGAAGAGGGACTTTTACTTATACCTTTATACCTCAGCCTCTTCAAAACCCCAGGTTACCGAGGACGTCTCCCCTGGGCCTAACCTCCCTAAAGAGAAAGAACCTCCCCATTGTGGTGACATTGGGTGGGACAGGTTCCTGTTACGCCAGTTTGGCCTCTATATTCTACCCTTTTGACCTAGCTACAAATTGTGCGATAACATTTTGGCACCGTTGTCGGGGAACACTGAGTCAATTCTCCTCAAAACAACAAATCTTTTCGGTAAGCCTTACCTCAAGAGCCTTATCTTACAAGCTTACATGGCGACTCCACTAGGGTGTTTTCCCCTTTTCTTTGGTGATTTCAAGCAAATTATCTGGCGACTCCACTAATGACGAAGCCAACAATGACTTCACAATGGAATCCCGGGAACTACAAGCCTTTAGACATGAGCAAAATCCCAAGATACCCACGACAAATGCCCCCGATATCCAAAAGATGGCTCCCTAGATTCACTGGTAGCAATGGGGAAAGAGCTAACTTTCACATGAATAATTTGTATTCTTATTTTGGACTCCATCCTATCGATGATTATGCCGAAGATGTAGTGATAAAAAAAATTCCCACCACTCTTCATGGGAATGCTAAAAAATGGTATGATGATCTTCCCGATGCTAGTATCACCTCCATGAACCAGCTAGAAGAAGTCTTTCTCAAAGAATGGGGCATAAGATTAGGAGACATCTCAATACTACTAAAAAGATTCAAGCGTATAAAACAAACTGAGAATGAAACCCTATTTGACTTCCAGAGTAGGTTTGAAGGCACTCTATATCAGATTCTTAGAAGCCATCATCCTGAAGAAAAGTATGTTGTCCATATCTATACCCATGCACTCCTAGCGCACCTAGGTTTTCCCCTCAGTAAAAGGGGCCCAAGGATGCTCAATGAAGCTTACGGTATGGCTACAAGAATCGAACAAAAACATCTCCTTATTCGAGATAAAATACCTCTTTACCTCAGGTGCTCTTAGTATGGAAAATTTGTTGCATGTGAGAAATTCATTGATGATTTCCAGGAAGAAAGGGAACAAACCATCATTCAACATGGGATTGCTGAAAACATGGCTGAGGAGATGGAACCTAAGAAAAATGATGAAGTATAAACCTATGCTCCTCCCTCTGATGAAGCAATCCAAGAGTCTGTTTCTCTTTCACAACAAAAAGACGATGAGGTTAGTTGTTTTCCTTTTCAGGATTCCATTGACACCTTGTTCCATGATTCAGAGGATGAGGGAGAAATGGAAGCCTTGAACAAAGTGGATATTCCTTGCCATACAATCGAGGAAAAAGGAGCATTTCATGAGGATGAAATAATGACACATGCTAAAAACACAAAAATCCTTGAAGCTCTTGCATAGGAAACAGTAAGTTACCCTTATCCCCAAAATTTTGATAATTTTCTACTTTATGATTTGGAAAGGGAGGAGGAGACAGATAAGCATATGAGTGTCTTGAACCCTCCATGTTATGATATTGATACTGACATAGTTGATATTGATGAGTTCATACATGTTGGGAGACGTAGGTGGGATATAGTTGGTTATGACATGGATCCCATCTATGACATTGAGAGTCATCTCCAAGCATTTCCTTTACAAATATCACAGCAAGTTACTTTAGACCAGTGGCAACAAGGAGATGAAATTTTTACCCATACTTCTCAAACACCCAAGGATGAACTAGTACCTTGTTTTCATGATGTTTTTCAGTCTTACCTTGAGGGTTTTGATGAGTACTACTCTGAGCACTTGGATTCTTTCCGCGAAGATGACTATCAACCACCACTATGCTCGGATTTTGATAGGAATAAAAACGTTGTTTGCCTAAAGAAGGATTTTTATGACCCTTTTCTCCAGCTACCTGCTATTACCTTGCCTCGTTGTTTCATTAAAGGTATAGTTGGGAAGTGTGTCTTTTACATTGAGTTTCCTCTGAAGAAAACCCTATAATGCAGGGGTTGGTCGAAAACTATGAGTTCAAGTCTATATTCTCAGTGTTTCAACCTTCCCTTCAGAGTTTGTCAGTCCTCTGTTATATCTTTGTTGATTCCTTCCGGAGATCCAGAATGTGAAGACGTCCTAGGTAGACAATTTACCAACCCTTAGAGTCAGTGTTCTGAACCTTGGACTTTTCATGACCCTTTCTGGAGGTGGATTGAGTGCTTTCCTCAAATGTGGACTTGGCAAGATTTTATCCCCCCCACCCACCTCCATGAGTTATACTTTATGATTTCCGATGACGTAATATATGTTCTAACCCATGTCATTTTTGTGCTTGATTTGTCACTGTTTTGGTTTATGATGAAGCACAAAGGCAGGTATTGTGGGACATTGTTGGATTGGCTTCACTGGTTGTTTGACTACACCAAACTTTCCAACCAAAAGGTAAGTACAGGTAAGAGTTTTGTTCTTACTTGTTGATTGCTTTGTCTTAATATATATATCTATGTATGTTGGGGTGGCATTACCGCACCATTTTTGTTACTAATTCCCTTATTGAATTTGAGCAGGTTTGCAGGTTATGCCAGAGATGTTCAGGTTCTCATGTGCTCTACGGTGAGCACATGTCCCCGAGTTGGAGCCAAATGTTATCCCCGATTTTTAGGGATAACTAGGAGATCATGTCTCGAGGCCAACAGGTCCTAGACATGGAGTACAGAGAGCAGGATTGACCTGAGCATGGCCCTGGAGGGCCCATCCTTTTATTCTTTCGTCAGATTCGTCTTTTCAGCAGCATAGCATCCATCACCATCGGCTTGGTATTGTATCGAAGAAGGCTCTTGCTCCATGAGGTAATTGGTCCAGGTATCATGGTATGTGTCACTTTTGATCATTATAACCTTTGGATATATGCATCTAACTCCTTTTATCTCCGACAACTTATTGGATCTTACATTAACCCACTTGACCATGATTGGGGGGATTGACAGGGTGCCCTAGCAAGCTTTTACCCATGGGTTTTGGTTTGCCACCGGGGGGATTTCTGAAGAGCCATCGTCCGCTCCCAACATACCACCACTTTTCCATCTTATCTCTCGCTCATTTGTCCCATTCCCCTTGTCCGGGCATTAGGATGATCTGTTTGTGGGTTGCACCTTATCTCATGGGAAGAAGGGGCTAAAGGCCCGGAAGGTAAAGCAGTTGGTAAAAGATAAAAGCCTAGAAAGAAGACCTTGATATGCTTCGCCCAGGGATCCCCGAGAAGGCAATAAAAGGCCTCTCAGCAAGAAACAAGAGGGACCCAAAAAAATAACAAACAAGACCTAATCAAGAGGATAGGGGGTCTCATCACGAGCCATCCTATTATGTTCATGGGTACCTAACAGCATGACATTGCCACCATCTGGTTACCACGCCAGGGTAGTGACTTTTTGTTGCATGGCCAAGGGAAAGGGGGTCTCATCACGAGCCATCCTTATCATATCTGTGAAAGTACTTTTGGGTAACACTGTCAGCTCTGGTTACCACGCCAAGGCAGTGTCCTCTGGTTAGCCCTTGAATAAAAAGAAAAAGAAGAAGAAAAAACAAATAAATAAAAGAATAAAGGCAAAAAGGGGCTTGGAAAAAATTGCATCCATGACAGGTACAGCTCGCCTTCTACAAAGGCACCCACAGGTAATATCATGCATCCCTGGCTCTCACTCTACCTATATGTCCGGACATCTCTTAAACCACTTCACCTCGTTTACATGGCTTGGATGAAACCCCTTGGAAACTTTCCTTTCCTTATGGATACTAGCCCAATAGGGTATCTTGTCCTTTTTTCTCGACCTTGTATTGTAGGTTTTTGTAGAGTCTTTGAGCTATTGAATGATATATCAGGGTTTTTATGCATATGTTTGATAATATTATTGATGAAATGTGATTAACATTGCTATGATCCCTGTGACTAATGAGCCCATGGAGGGCATAGTTTTTGATGTGCAGGACCATGCCCGACGAACATGTACCATTTGGACCCGTACACATGGGGAGATGATTAGTTCGAACCTAGCTACAAACTGTGCGATAATAGGAAGCTCATACCTTTATGATAGGAAAGTCATATTCTACAGGGAGGAAAATAAGTATTGCTTCAAGAAAGATGGGAAGGAGTACATTGTTCATGCTCATCGCATGAAAACTGACAGGTCCTTTGTAGCTATAGGGCAGTTAAAAAGAATGGTAAATGCAAGAAAAATTTTAACACTTATGTTTGTAACAAAACATGAAGTTAGTGATTATAAACATGAGATGATTCCATATGTTTCAAACAGTCATGAAGTGTCACTGGAGGTACAACATAAGGTTCAACTGCATACTTTGATTACTGTCCCTGTTCAAAAGGGGAAGCATGTTTTGTCATTTTCATTTGCATACTCAGTATTGTTGATTATTTTGTTGTTGTTCAGTAGTGTATGGCTGCAAAGTGAAACAAAGAATATAGATGATTGTGCGATAAATGAAATGATTACTTTAATAAACAATGCTATCTCAGTTTTCATGTTTGTTGTGATTAGTCAGGCGATCATTATCCCAGCAGAGAGAATGGATGATGTTAGCGATAATTCTTGTCACGGGCTCTAGAGCATTCGGGTCTGCAAGTTGCACGAAATGCTCAAGCGCAGCACGGGAGAATTCTCGTTTTTCCAAATAGCAAGTCAAGCGAGCGGGAAAAATGTCGTCAGCAACATCCAAGGTCTATTTCGCGAAGCAGATCAATGGTCGGTGGGTAATTGCAATCAGCCGAGTCACGCCAAGTATAGCGCGGAAGTTTTAAAGAAGTGTACGGTCAGAAGTCTCCGTAGAGAACTCGCGAAGTAGCGAGGGCCGTTGATCGCGATCAGTTGATGCGTGGGTTCATTTCTTGAACTCGGGTTTCGTGAGTTTGGAAGGCGAACCATATCCTTTGGTTACGCGAAATCGCGAGTCGCTATAATTGTGGAAAAGAAAAGAAAAGAGCCATAGCCTCTCAGGATTTCGCGGAACGAGAGTGCCAAGGTTCGACACTCCAACTCGCGAGGTCGCGAGTTGCGGGAGGCGCTAGCACTTAAGCCATAGCCGACGGTTACGTGTGGAGGGAACCAACAGTAAAAGAGATATACAATATTTCTGAGGTGATCTGAACTGTCCATCAAAGACGGACACGTGGTGCGCGATTAGGCTTCTCGCCTCCTCGCCCCTCGAAACTTTGAAGATCGAAGACTAGCTCCTCCCAGCCGCAAGACGCGAGGTGCCGGGAAAGTCTCGGACCCGGGCCCACAGTCTTTTCGAGGTGATCTGAACCGTCCATCAAAGAGGGACATGTGGTGCACGATTAGGCTCCTCGCCTCCTCGCCCCTCGCAACTTTGAAGATCGAAGACTAGCTCCTCCCAGCCGCGAGACGCGAGGTGCCGGGAAAGTCTCGGACCCGGGCCCACAGTCTTGCCGAGGTGATCTGAACCGTCCATCAAAGAGGGACACATGGTGCGCAATTAGGCTTCTCGCCTCCTCTCCCCTCATAAATTTGAAGATCGAAGACTAGCTCCTCCCAGCCGCGAGGTCCCGAGAAAGTCTCAGACCCAGGCCCACAGTCTTGTCGAGGTGATCTGAACCGTCCATCAAAGAGGGACATGTGGTGCGTGATTAGGCTTCACGCCTCCTCGCCCCTCGCAACTTGGAAGATCGAGGACTAGCTCCTCCCAGCCGCGAGCCGCGAAGTGCCAAAAGCGCATTTGAAAATAGGCACAATGCCACAGCCCATGGTCACTTGGGGGTGATAGAAAGAACTGCACAAAAGGTCGAAGCATCGGGTTTTAGCTGCAGAAGGGATCACTGTGTTCTCCAGGTGCTAGTTCAACTTGATCTCCATCCTAATAACTGCTCGGAGTGAATGAAGAAGAGAGAGGGTGGTTGAAACCTCGCCTCACTCATTAATTGCAAGGTATGGATGTCACAGCAGGAAGCCTACCCGAGATGGTCCTCTGTACTGGTTTTCCCACAGAAGCCATGCCGACATCCTCGACTCACCAGAGAAGTTTGCGCACACTAATTCGGCATTTAAGGGCTCAACTACCCCTTAACATGAGCCATGCAGAGTTAAGGTGGCGTATGACAGAGGAGTGCAGGCCAGATTTGATTGAAGAGACGCCCCATCCTGAAAGTCTAAGACGCCTCTGTTGGGAAAATGCTTAAGGAGTATATATACTTAGTTTTGATATTTTTGTAGGTATCGATAGTTGAGCAGAGCTCCCAGTTGTAAATCTTTAATGAAGCACTAATACTCTAGTTATGTATGAACCCTCGAGACTTCTTGCCTTATGAATGCCAGTTTCTTTTACATCTTTGTTATACTGTGTTACAACGGATTGGAATTGGAGGATCCAGTCGAGTTGTAGATGTTATAGGATGATGTAGGTTGGATCATTGTAGCAGTTACGTCGTTTATGATCAGTTCTTGTGATTTTCCCAGTGCTGAGTGACTTGGATTTGGAGGATCCAGTCAAGTCCCCTTTCAGTTTCTTGAGACCCTGAAACAAGAGGATCTTGCATTCAGATTCTTTCTTCTGCAAGTTGTTGTAAGCATGTTGCCCAAAGTCGTTTGCTCACCTTTCTTACCAAGTCTTCCACCTACTCACCTTTTAATCAACCCACTGGCTGAAGTTAGATCAAGACCTCCTTTGTTACTTATGTACCAGACCCAGTCCCTGAGTTAGAGTGATATCTCCTCGAGTCTTCATCTCCATTTGATCACCCCTTATAAACAAACAGTGACATTAAACTGATGGGTGTCGGGCTCTACTCCTGCAAGCAATCCAGGAGTGACTTCTGATGCACCATTTCTGGCGCCGCTGCCAGGGATGAAGTTGAATATTTTCCCCGGGATTGAACGACAACGATTAGTTGATTCTGAAGGTGAATTAGATATCAGAACTATTGAGATTGCTACTGTGCACCTGGCGACTCCTTTGTGACGACTCCACTGGAGCGAACCTGTTGTTTTAGTTGTGGCTTCCAGAGGCAGACATATGCGGTCACATCCACAGTTGCCTCTAGCTACACCTGTAACTAATCTAGAGGTGGTTCTCGGAAAGGGAAAGGCCCCTGAAGAAGAAGCTTCCACCGCCGAAACAGGTAATCCACCATTTCCTTCTATAAGAACTCATTTTTCTCCCCCTAAGTTTCTTTATAGACCTCCTTCAGAGGTTTCCCGTTTCTTGAATTTTTGGAGTGTTCCTGTTGAGTTTTCCCCTCCTGGTCTGGGAGTAGAGGGAGAAATCCTTTCCACTCCCCTCTCCTTTGAAACTGTTTATCGGCGAAGACCCGTGACTGCAGAGGATTTTTCCACTCCTGCACGAAGAAAAGCGCCTGCCGACTTGAGTTCGTTAGCCTTCTCCTCAAACCCTCTCTTGTTTCCCAGTCCACTTCGGGACTCATTCCCAATAGCCCCTTCGTGAACTCCTTCTCCTCCGAGTTCTCCTCCACCTAATATTCCTATGGCTGGTGCTAATCCCCCTCTGAATAGAATGGACGCCATAGTCTCTTCCAGATATGCTCCCTTAGTTCTTCCCCATCCTATGAATCCTCTCCCTGCTGGGGATTACTTGAAATACATGCCCAAGTTCACCGGGGAAGGAGACATAACAGCTGAAGAGCACCTGGCTTCTTTCTACAGTTATGCAAACAACCTTAATATTGAAAATGAAGATGTCTGGATGAGAGTCTTCGTCCAGAGCCTGGATGGCGAGGTGAGGAAGTGGTTTAGAGGATTGGCTCCAGGGTCTATTGCTGGGATCGAAGCTCTAGATAATGCTTTCCTGAGACAATGGGGAGATAGGAAGGATGTTATGTATTACATGACAGAGTTCGGGTCTTTGAAGAAGATGGAAGGAGAGTCTGTCTCTGACTTCTCCAAAAGATTTAATAAGATGTATAACAAAATCCCTGCCGAGATAAAGCCTTCAGAAGCCTCAGCTAAGATTTCGTATGCTAGCGCGTTCGGCCCTGATTTCTGCCTTTTGTTGAGAGAAAGAAGATCCACCTCCTTGGATCAAATGCAAGATGCATCCATAGAGGTGGAATCCAATGTATTAGCAGCTGACACACTGAGGAACAAGGCCAACGCAGACAGAAGAAAAGGAAGGTCGGAAACCTCAACTTCTGGATCATTGGTGCTGAGTTGACCAAGCCGTTCTCAATCCCAATGAAGCAGTTATTGAAGCGGTTGGTGGTGGTTAGACATCGCCTCCACCATAATGGGAGAGCACGACAATGAATTAAAGGCACGTCGATTCGCCGTTGGAACTGTCAAAGGGTTAGATTGCATCTGACATATGTTGCATGATCTTTCAGAGGTTAACTGTCAGAATCCATGCAGACGCAAATCTTTCAATGCAATGTCTCGGTTTCGCTGTTGTTGTTGTTTTGAGTATATGAAGGCGTTTTCGCCATTTTTGTATCTATCGATGGTAGAGCTCAGCTCCCGACTGTAAAGTTTCAGCAAACATTCTAGCTTTCGGGGTCATGTATCAGTGTTTGAGATTTCTTGTTTTATGACAAACAGTTTTCCTTTTCCATCTATGTTTCATCTCTTGCTGGAGAGTTCATGATCGAATGCTTCGCATGGATTAACACAGTTATGTTGTGATAAATGATTTATTGTTGCATCGTTGTTTTCTATGGTTTCCCGCATTTGGAAGTAAGAAGATCTTGTTTTCAGATGTCTGCTCTCACAGTCTGTTAGAAGCTTGATGCCTACAACAGACCCTTGCACCCTTCTCATGAAGTCTTCCCCCTACTCACCCTTTATTGCAACTCACTGTTTGAAGTTTATCAAGACCTCACTCGTTCATGCATGCCTGGCCTAGTTTCTGAGTTGAGACGACTGGTCAGATTTTTCTTCCATTTGATCACCCCTTTCAAACAAATCGTGACATTAAACTGATGGGTGTCAGGCTCTGCTCCTGCAAGCAATCCAGGAGTGACTTCTGACGCTAACATTTCTGGCGCCGTTGCCGGGGACGAAGTTGAACATTTTCCCCGGGATTGAACGACAAAGATCAACTGATTCTGAAGGTGCATCAGATATCAGAACTTGAAGATTGCTACTGTGCACCTGGCGACTCCATTGCGATGACTCCGCTGGGAAGAACCTGCTCTATCAACTGTGGCTTCGAGAGGCAGACACACGAAATCTAATCCACACTTGCCTTTAACTACACCAGAGGCTGACTTGGAAGCGGTGCGCAGAAAGGGAAAGAGCTCTGCGAAAGAAGTTTCCATCGTTGAAACAAGTAATGCACCTTCCCCTTCTGTGAGAACTCCATTTTCTTATTCTCAGCTTCCTAGTCGTCCTTCCTCTGAGGTTTCCCGTTTTCTAAATTTCGGGAGTGTTCCTGCTGAGTTTTCTCCTCCTGGACTGGTATCAGAAAGAGAGATCCTTGTCACTCCCCCCTCCCTAGAGGTCGTGCCTCATCACAGACCTCAAGCTTCTGAAGGTTTCACCACCCCTCCTTTTGTTGCTGCTACCGCACAGAGAGAAGCATCTGCACACTCAGGTCCCTTGGCTCTCTCTCTGTTTTCTCCGTTGTTTCCTCCAAGAACCTCTGTTCCGACATCTCTCGTCCGTACCCCTTCTCCTCCGAGTTCTCCTCTACCCAATATCCCTATGGATAGTGCTAATCCCCCTCTGAATAGAATGGATGCCATAGTTGTTGCTAGATATGCCCCTTTAATCCTACCACATCCTATGAATCCTCTCCCTGTTGGAGACTACTTGAAGTACATGCCCAAGTTCAATGGGGAGGGAGACATAACTGCTGAGGAGCACTTGGATGCTTTTTACAGTTATGCAGACAACCTAAATATTGAAAATGAAGATGTCTGGATGAGAGTCTTTGTCCAGAGCCTGGAGGGTGAGGTCAGGAAATGGTTTAGAGGGCTAGCCCCCAGATCTATCGCTGGAATTGAGGCTCTGGATAGTGTTTTCCTGAGACAGTGGGGAGACAGGAAGGATTATATGTATTACATGACGGAGTTTGGGTCTCTGAAGAAGATGGAAGGGGAGTTTGTCTCAGACTTCTCCAAAAGATTTAATAAGATGTACAACAAGATTCCTGCAGAGATTAAACCCTCAGAGGCCTCTGCTCAAATTTCCTATGCTGGTGCATTTGACCCTGATTTATGTCTCGTGTTAAGAGAAAGAAGAGCCACCTCTTTAGCTCAAATGCAAGATGCAGCTATAGAAGTGGAATCCAAAATATTGGCAGCTGACAGACTGAGGAACCAGGCCGACACAGACAGAAGAAAGGAAAAGTTGGAAGCCTCAGCTTCCGGCCCATCACTGCCCCACCCTCAAGTAAATGAGCTGACCCAAGTTATGAACTTCCTTAAAGAAGAGGTGGAGAGATTGAAGGTGGAAAGGAAGCAAATGTATAAGGGCCCTCAGAACACCGAAAATAAAGGGGGTTTCAGAAGGC
>ML788427.1:576357-605559 GCA_009831015.1 Picea engelmannii
TTGATGCCCTCTGGCTGGGGCCTTTCAATATCCTTGAAGCATGTTCAAACAACACTTACAGGTTGCAGGATCTGGAAGGCGAAGAAGTTTTTAATGGCCCAGTGAATGGGCATTTCTTGAAAAAATGTTTTTTGTGAGCCACAATTGGCTCTTTCTGTTTCGTTTTGTACATATTGTTTATGTTTTTGTTTTTCGGACTAATAAATGACTCCATAGCCCAACAACAAAGGCACTGAATCTGCAAAAGAGTTCTTAGAGCATCACAAGGACGACTCTCTATCCCCCATGGAGCCAGATGTTAGCGATATTTCTTGTAAGGGGGTTAGAATGCAAAGGAATGGGTTAAAAACCCACTTGTCCTAAGTTTGGGTGCTAATGTGCCCATGATTAAACGAAAATCGAGTCTGGACGGCAAGGATCGCGGCGCCCAGATCAACGTCGCAGATGCGATTCCGGAACCCCCCCGCCTTTCTACCGTTAAAAGGGGGGGGGGGTCCGGAATCCAGGGCGCATCTCTCCAACGGTTCAGATCAGCACACATGGATCAACGACGTTAAAGGCAATTCCGGACCCCCCTGCCTTTCTACCTTTAAGCGGAGGGGGGTCCGAAATCGGGGTCGCAGCTTTCTGACGGCCGAGATCTCAGCGCCCGAATCAACGGCGCTCTTGCGACCCCATTATTCTCAGCTTCCCCGCGTTTAGCAAAGTGGGCCTCCTCCCCGTCATGTCAATTTATAGACCTGTCCTCCTCCTAGCCGTGCGATGAGGCCCACGCCCTTCTTCCCTCTCCTCATCTTTCGACATCTGTCGCTTCCCCCTCTCTTGGTCCACATGGTCCCTTTACCAATCCATTCATCGCCTGCCATGTGTCCCATCTCTTTCCACAACAGCCTCCTACCACAAGTGCACCCATTAGGCCTTGTCCTGTTCCTTCCACTTATCATCTTCCGCCACATGTGTCATCCCCTGCCACCTCTCTCACACCTCATCGCTCCTCACTTCACCCCTGCGGTTGTGACCCTATCACTCCGTTACCGAACCCCGCCTTCTTTGCTGGCCTCCATGTCCATCTTTCAAGCCATTCAGTTAGCCCAGGTGGCAGCACGAGGAGTGTTCCACATCCCAAAGTGTTGAGTTAGCCAAGCCATTCTCAATCCCAACGAAGCAGTTATTGAAGCGGTTGGTGGTGGTTAGACATCGCCTCCACCATAATGGGAGAGCACAGCAATGAATTAAAGGCACGTCGATTCGTCGTTGGAACTATCAAAGGGTTAGATTGTGTCTGACATATGTTGCACGATATTTCAGAGGTTGACTGTCAGAATCCATGCAGACGCAAAGCTTTCAATGCAATGTCTCGTTTCCGCTGTTGTTGTTGTTCTGAGTATATGAAGGCGTTTTCGCCATTTTTGTAACTATCGATGGTAGAGCTCAGCTCCCGACTGTAAAGTTTCAGCAAACATTCTAGCTTTTTGGGTCATGTATCAGTGTTTGAGATATCTTGTTTTATGACAAACAGTTTTCCTTTTCCATCTATGTTTCATCTCTTGCTGGAGAGTTCATGATCGAATGCTTCGCATCGATTAACACAGTTATGTTGTGATAAATGATTTATTTTTGCATCGTTGTTTTCTCTGGTTTCCCGCATTTGGAAGTAAGAAGATCTTGTTTTCAGATGCCTACTCTCACAATCTGTTAGAAGCTTGATGCCTACAACAGACCCTTGTACCCTTCTCATGAAGTCTTCCCCCTACTCACCCTTTATTGCAACTCATTGTTTGAAGTTTATCAAGACCTCACTCATTCATGCATGCCTGGCCTAGTTTCTGAGTTGAGATGACTGTTCAGAGTTTGCTTCCATTTGATCACCTCTTTCAAACAAATCGTGACATTAAACTGATGGGTGTCAGACTCTGCTCCTGCAAGCAATCCAGGAGTGACTTCTGACGCTAACACATGGACAGTCAGCTGAATGAAATAAGCAAGGGGGGCAAGGCTAGCGGCGGCCGAGGCAGGTATAACCCGAGGTCCGACAAAAAGACAGCAGCACTTGATATTCCTGAGCAGGCCACTAGAAAAGAGAAACCCGCTAACGAAGTAGAAAATGGTCACAGAGGTAAGAAGGCTCAACCCCTCTCTCCCATTGTCCACAATCATGCCCCTGAAATAAGACAGATTCCAAAGCTTGCGTCTTCTTTTAATTTTGAGCACGAGATTCAAAAGATCAGAATCCCTGTGCCGCTCACCGAGATAATTAAACATGGAGAATTTAAAAAACACTTCTCTGAGCTTTTACAGTCTGAAGCCTCATGCCTTACCACTGACTCCATAAACCTACAAGACGAAAATCCAGCAGTTGTCCTAGGTCTCATGGTAGAGGATAGAGATGATTCATCCCCTCCCTTCTACACATCCCTAAACATACATGATAAAGTGCTGCACAACTGCTTGATGGATTCAGTGGATTCTCACAACCTCATGCCCAAAATTGTCATGGAAGAGTTGGGACTAGAAGTCACCCGAGCTTATCATGACCTCTATTCTTTTGACTCCAGGAGAGTTCAGTGTCTTGGAGTTATTAAAGACCTGGTTGTAACCCTGTTTCAACTGTCCATGAAAAGTGTGGTCATGGATATTGTAGTGGCCGATGTCCCCCCTAAGTTTGGTATGTTGTTATCAAGATCTTGGATTAAAAGACAGGGGGGAACCTTGCAGATGGACCTCACGTATGCTACTATCCCAGTGTTCGGAGGAGAGAATAGAAGACTATATCGGGAAGCCTAACTGGCCTACATAATCAGTGATGAAGCTAACCCACCAATCATCCCATATTTGCCTTGGACACTGATTTAGGCTCCAGTTTACTACAGCTCACTCATGCCCCCGAGCCTCCTCTCAAACTCAGAAAGCAGCCCACCATTTCCCCTAAAACTCCTTCCTCCATCACCCCCATATGGAAAATTTTCTTTGATGGAGCCTCCTCCAGAGAAGGTGCTGGAGCTGGAGTGGTTTTTGTGTCACCTGCTCAGGAGACCACATCTCTGTCATACAAATTAGAATTCGAATCTACCAACAATGTGGCAGAGTATGAAGCTCTTATTCTGGGATTAAGAGCTGCGAGGGAAATGGGAATTCAGGAAGTAGCAGTGTTCGGCGATGCAGAGTTGGTAGTCCAACAGGTCAGAAACGCTTATCAGGCTAAGCATCCCCGACTTAGAAGCTACAGAAATGAGGTGTGGGATCTTGTTGACAGTTTCTTCTCGACTTTTAATCTTTCTTTCATCCCAAGAGAGAAGAACACAGTGGAAGATTCCTTGACTGCATCAGCAAGCAATTTTAAAGTACCCCTGCCCCCTAAATTTAGATATGATGTAGAAGTAAAATACAGGCCCTCCATACCTGACAACGTCAAACATTGGAAGGTGTTTGAGGATGACCTCGAGATCAAGAAGTTCTTGGAGACTATCGAAGAATTTTCATAAATTCATATCGACCAAGATTCCGTATCTGAGGAAGGGTCTGATGGGGGTGAGTTGCTGAGTAAAATAGCAAAGCATGACATTATTCAGTTGCCTAGCAATCACATTCTGAGAGGACTGGTCCCGTTAGAGGGATTGTTCGATGGGAATGATGTGGCAATAAAGGGCAGAGTTTCAGGTGATGATGCTGACACAACCGAGTGCAACATTGGCACACCGAGGGAGCCTAAGTTTATCAAGATGTCAAGCAGTTTGACCAAGGAGCAGAGGGTTGAATATACCAAGCTGCTGAGAGAGTTTGTTGATGTGTTTGCATGCACCTATGAAGACCTCAAGACATTTGACACATCAGTCATTGAGCACAAGATCCTGCTGAAAGAGGAGGCTAAGCCGTTCAAGCAGAAGCTGAGACCGATAAATCCCATGTTGTTGTCTGTCATGGAAAAAGAAGTGAAGAAGCTGCTGGATGCCAAAATCATTGTCCCCTTGAGATATTCCGATTGGGTGGCCAATTTGGTCCCGGTAAGGAAGAAAAGTGGGGAAATCAGACTCTGTGTTGATTTCAGGGACCTGAACAGGAGCTCAAGGAAAGACAATTACCCCCTGCCCAACATGGAGCACATATTGCAGAAGGTCACTGGCGCATCTAGAATATCCATGATTGATGGCTTCTCTGGCTACAATCAGATATCAATCATGCCTGAGGACAGAGAGAAAACGGCCTTCACCACTCCTTGGGGCACATTCATGTATGCAAAAATTCCTTTCGGACTGATGAATGCAGGAGCAACATTTTAGCGGGCCATGGACATAGCCTTCATCAGGGAGAAGGACCAGTTTGTGGTAATATATCTGGATGACATCACCGTCTTCTCCAGAATAGACAAGGAGCACTGCTGCCACTTGAAGAAGGTTTTCTTGAAGTGTCGAAGGTTCGGCCTATCTTTAAACCCCAAGAAATCTCCGTTTGCTATGAAAGAAGGGAAGCTATTAGGCCATATAATGTCAGCATAGGGAGTAAGGATTGACCCTAGCAGAGTAGAAGCACTCTAGACCCTGTCACTTCCCAGATCTAAGAAGGAAGTTCAGGCCTTTTTGGGGAAAATAAATTTTCTGAGGAGATTTGTCTCTAATTTTGCTGAGTTGGTAAAGCACATCACAGCCATGCTCAGGAAGGGAAATGAAGTGAAATGGACTACTGAACTCAGGGAATCGTTTTCCCAAATAAAGAGAGCGCTGACTGAGGCACCTGTGCTAATCAGTCCTGATTATTCTAAAGATTTCCTGATTTTTTCTTTTGCTTCGTGTGATACAGTAGCAGCAGTCTTGTTGCAAAAAAATGATCAAGGGAAAGAGAAACCTATTGCCTTCTATAGCAAGGCATTGCGAGATGCAGAACTCCGGTACGAGATCATGGAGAAGCAAGCCTATGCCCTAGTGAAATCTCTCAAAGCTTTCAGAGTCTATGTCTTGCACTCAAAAGTCACTACATACGTTCCTTCGGCCTCTGTGAAGGACATTCTTATACAGCCTGACATAAATGGAAGAAGGGGTAAGTGGATCGCCAAGATCCTAGATTTTGATCTGGAAATCAAGCCCACCAAGTTGATAAAGGGGCAGTATTTGGCTAAGTTGTTGGCTGAATCCAATTGCAAAGCCTTGGGGATTAGTTTCATCAATGAGCAAGCTGAGTCATTCAACCAGAACTTTCAGGATGCCTTGTCTCTAGCAACATGCTCCTGGTACAGGGATATCTTGTATTTTCTGCAAGAATTGAGGCCTCCTGATGGAATGGAAAAGAGCAAGGCGAGAGATATAAAGCTTAAGGCGGTCAGATATTGCCTCATTGACCAAGCCTTGTACTAGAAAGACCCTTCAGGGGTGTTTCTAAGGTGCCTGGACCCACAAGAAGCCCAGCAGGTTATTTTTTATTTTCACAATGGCCTTTGTGGGGGTCATTATTTCTGGAAGACCACAGCCCATAAGATCCTTCGGGCTGGGTATTACTGACCCACTTTATTCCCTGATGTCTACAGAGAAATCAGAGCTTGCATCAAATGCCAGAAGTTATCAGGTAAGCAGCAGCTCAAATCTCTGCCATTAAAGCGTGTAGTGGTTTCAGCACCCTTTCAGCAGTGGGGATTGGACTTCATTGGAGAGATTCATCCTCCCTCAAGTGGTCAGCACAGATGGATCCTGACTGCAATAGATTATTTCACCAAGTGGATAGAAGCTGTCTCCACCAGAAGCGCATCACACAAAGTAATTATTAGCTTCCTGGAGGATATCATAACCCGATTTGGTTGTCCCAGCAGAATCGTCACCGACAATGCTGCTTCTTTCAAATCTGAACCTCTAATTAAGTTCTGTGAGCAGTTCCAGATCTCGCTAATTCACTCCACCCCCTACTATCCCCAGGGCAATGGTTTAGCGGAATCTTCTAACAAAATCCTGATAAAGATCATCAAAAGATTGTTAGAGGATAACAAAAGAGCCTGGGATTCAAAGTTTAGATTTTCTCTGTGGGTCGTTCGTGTCACCACGAAGAAGTCTCTGGGCACTTCGTCATTTCAACTAGTCTATGGAGCAAAGGCAGTTTTCCCTACTCAGCTCGCCCTACCTGTGGCGAAGTTCTTTCAAGACTACGAGGGAGAACCAGATCATATGATCAGAAGAATTCATCATATAGTGGAAGCACAGCAGATTAGAGAACAAGTGAAGGAAGCAACTTACAATCATCAACAGAAGATCAAACAGGATTTTGACAGAAAGGTCAGAAAAAAGGAGTTCGAGATCGGGGACTTGGTATTTAAGTGGGACGCACCCAGACAGGATAAAGGCAAGCACAGCAAGTTCGACGCCCTCTGGATCGGCCCCTTTAAAATCTCTGAGATTTTCTCTAACAACACATATGGGTTGCAGGATCTGGAGGGAGAAGAGGTTTTCAACAGCCCAGTGAATGGGCATTTCCTGAAAAAATGTTTTATTTGAGCCTTAGACGGCTCCTCTGTTTGTAAATATTGTCTTTTAGTTCTTGTTTCGTTTCTTTTTGTATGTTTTCGGCCTAGTAAGTGGCTCCATAGCCCAACAGAAAGGAGAATGGAACTGTAGAAGGATTTCTTAGAGCATCGCAGGGACGACTCTATCCCCCATGGAGCCTAATGTTAGTGATAATTCTTGTCACGGGCTCTAGAGCATTCGGGTCTGCAAGTTGCACGAAATGCTCAAGCGCAGTACGAGAGAATTCCTATTTTTCCAAATAGCAAGTCAAGCGAGCGAGAAAAATGTCGTCAATAGCGTCCAAGGTCTATTTCGCGAAGCAGATCAACGGTCGGTGGGTAATTGCAGTCAGCCGAGTCACGCCAAGTATAGCGCGGAAGTTTTAAAGAAGTGGACGGTCAGAAGTCTCCGTAGAGAACTCGCGAAGTAGCGAGGGCCGTTGATCGCGATCAGTTGATGCGTGGGTTCATTTATTGAACTCGGGTTTCGTGAGTTCGGAGGGCGAACCATATCCTTTGGTTACGCAAAATCGTGAGTCGCGATAATTGTGGAAAAGAAAAGAAAAGAGCCATCGCCTCTCAGGATTTCGCGAAACGAGAGTGCCAAGGTTCGACACTCCAACTCGCGAAGTCTCGGGTTGCGGGAGGCGCTAGCACTTAAGCCTTAGCCGACGATTACGTGTGGAGGGAACCAATAGTAAAAGAGCTATACAGTATTGCCAATGTGATCTGAACCGTCCATCAAAGAGGGACACGTGGTGCGCGATTAGGCTTCTCGCCTCCTTGCCCCTCGTAACTTTGAAGATCGAAGACTAGCTCCTCCCAGCCGCGAGACGCGAGGTACCGGGAAAGTCTCGAACCCGGGCCCACAGTCTTGCCGAGGTGATCTGAACCGTCCATCAAAGAGGGACACGTGGTGCGCGATTAGGCTCCTCGCCTCCTCACCACTCGCAACTTTGAAGATCGAAGACTAGCTCCTCCCAGCTGCGAGACGCGAGGTGCCGGGAAAGTCTCGGACCCGGGCCCACAGTCTTGTCGAGGTGATCTGAATCGTCCATCAAAGAGGGACACGTGGTGTGCGATTAGGCTTCTCACCTCCTTGCCCCTCGTAACTTTGAAGATCGAAGACTAGCTCCTCCCAGCCGCGAGACGCGAGGTGTCGGGAAAGTCTCGGACCCAGGCCCATAGTCTTGCCGAGGTGATCTGAACCATCCATCAAAGAGGGACACGTGGTGCGCGATTAGGCTTCTCGCCTTCTCGCCCCTTTCAACTTGGAAGATCAAGGACTAGCTCCTCCCAGCCACGAGCCGCGAAGTGCCAAAAGCGCATTTGAAAATAGGCACAAGGCCACAGCCCGTGGTCACTTGGGGGTGATAGAAAGAACTGCGCAAAAGGCCGAAGCGTTGGGTTTAGCTGCAGAAGGGATCACTGTGTTCTCCAGATGCTAATTCAACTTGATCTCCATCCTGATAACTGCTCGGAGTGAATGAAGAAGAGAGAGGGTGGTTGAAACCTCGCCTCACTCATTAATTGCAAGGTATGGATGTCACAGCAGGAAGCCTGCCCGAGATGGTCCTCTGTACTGGTTTTCCCACAGAAGCCATGCCGACGTCCTCGACTCACCAGGGAAGTCTGCACACGCTAATTCCGCATTTAAGGGCTCAACTACCCCTTAACATGAGCCATGCAGAGTTAAGGTGACATATGACAGAGAAGTGCAGGCCAGATTTGATTGAAGAGACGCCCCATCCTGAAATTCTAAGACGCCTCTGTTGGGCAAATGCTTAAGGAGTATATATACTTAGTTTTGATATTTTTGTAGGTATCGATGGTTGAGCAGAGCTCCCGGTTGTAAATCTTTAATGAAGCACTGATACTCTGGTTATGTATGAACCCTCGAGACTTCTTGCCTTATGAATGCCAGTTTCTTTTACATCTTTGTTATACTGTGTTAGAACGGATCGGAATTGGAGGATCCAATCGAGTTGTAGTTGTTATAGGATGATGTAGGTTGGATCACTATAGCAGTTACGTCGTTTCTGATCAGTTCCTGTGATTTTCCCAGCGCTGAGTGACTTGGAATTGGAGGATCCAGTCAAGTCCCCTTTCAGTTTCTTAAGACCCTGAAACAAGAGGATCTTGCATTCAGAGTCTTTCTTCTACAAGCTGTTGTAAGCCTGTTGCTCAAACTCGTTTGCTCACCTTTCTTACCAAGTCTTCCACCTACACACCTTTTAATCAACCCACTGGCTGAAGTTAGATCAAGACCTCCTTTGTTACTTATGTACCAGACCCAGTCCCTGAGTTAGAGTGATATCTCCTCGAGTCTTCATCTCTATTTGATCACCCCTTATAAACAAACTGTGACATTAAACTGATGGGTGTCGGGCTCTGCTCCTGCAAGCAATCCAGGAGTGACTTCCGACGCACCATTTCTAGCGCCGCTGCCGGGGACGAAGCTAAATATTTTCCCCGGGATTGAATGACAACGATTAGCTGATTCTGAAGGTGCATCAGATATCAGAACTATTGAGATTGCTATTGTGCACCTGGCGACTCCTTTGTGACGACTCCACTGGAGCGAACCTGTTGTTTTAGTTGTGGCTTCCAGAGGCAGACATACGCGGTCACATCCACAGCTGCCTCTAGCTACACCTGTAACTGATCCGGAGGTGGTTCTCAGAAAGGGAAAGGCCCCTGAAAAAGAAGCTTCCACCGCCAAAACAGGTAATCCGCCATTTCCTTCTGTAAGAACTCATTTTTCTCCCCCTCAGTTTCTTGATAGACCTCCTTCAGAGGTTTCCCGTTTCCTGAATTTTGGGACTGTTCCTGCTGAGTTTTCCCCTTCTGGTCTGGGACTAGAGGGAGAAATCCTTGCCACTCCCCTCTCCTTTGAAATTGTTTATCGGCGAAGACCCGTGACTGCAGAGGATTTTCCCACTCCTGCACGAAGAAAAGCGCCTGCTGACTTGAGTTTGTTAGCCTTCTCCTCAAACCCTCTCTCGTTTCCCACTCCACTTCGGGACTCATTCCCAGTAGCCCCTTCGCGAACTCCTTCTCCTCCGAGTTCTCCTCCACCTAATATTCCTATGGCTGGTGCTAATCCCCCTCTGAATAGAATGGACGCCATAGTCGCTGCCAGATATGCTCCCTTAGTTCTTCCCCATCCTATGAATCCTCTCCCTACTGGGGATTACTTGAAATACATGCCCAAGTTCACCGAGGAAGGAGACATAACAGTTGAAGAGCACCTGGCTGCTTTCTACAGTTATGCAGACAACCTTAATATTGAAAATGAAGATGTTTGGATGAGAGTCTTCGTCCAGAGCCTGGATGGCGAGGTGAGGAAGTGGTTTAGAGGATTGGCTCCAGGGTCTATTGCTGGGATCGAAGCTCTAGATAGTGCTTTCCTGAGACAATGGGGAGATAGGAAGGATTTTACGTATTACATGACCGAGTTCGGGTCTTTGAAGAATATGGAAGGAGAGTCTGTCCCTGACTTCTCCAAAAGATTTAATAATATGTATAACAAAATCCCTGCCGAGATAAAGCCTTCAGAAGCCTCAGCTAAGATTTTGTATGCTAGCGCGTTCGGCCCTGATTTATGCCTTTTGTTGAGAGAAAGAAGAGCCACCTCCTTGGCTCAAATGCAAGATCCAGCCATAGAGGTGGAATCCAATGTATTAGCAACTGAAAAACTGAGGAACAAGGTCGATGCAGACAGAAGAAAAGGAAGGTCGGAAACCTCAACTTCTGGATCATTGGTGCCTCACCCTCAGGTGGATGAACTGACCAAGATGGTGAAGTCTCTGTCTGCAGAAATGGAGAGAATGAAAGTCGAGGGGAGGCAAGCATACAACGGCCCTCCGAACACCGAAAACAAAGGGGGTTTCAGGAGGCCAAACAATGCCGCTCCCCCGACTATGCACAAAGAGAAGGGAAGAGACAGGGAAGACCAAAGAATTCAAGCCCCCTTTCTTAACAATTTTGCGGCTGAAGATGAAGAAGGGGAAACAGATGAACTCGAGCCTAAGATCCATTGCTTAGAAGACACTCCTCCTTTTCCTCATCTCACTCAAGCATCTTATGAGGAGTCTCTCATGGACAGTCGGTTGAATGAACTAAGCAAGGGGGACAAGGCTAGCGGCGGCCGAGGCAGGTATAACCTGAGGTCCGACAAAAAGACAGTAGCACCTGATATTCCTGAGCAGGCCACTGGAACAGAGAAACCCGCTAACGAAGTAGCAAATGGTCATAGAGGTAAGAAGGCTCAACCCCTCTCTCCCATTGTCCACAATCATGCCCCTGAAATAAGACAGATTCCAAAGCTTGTGTCTTCTTTTAATTTTGAGCACGAGATTCAAAAGATCAGAATCCTTGTGCCCCTCACTGAGCTAATTAAACATGGAGAATTTAAAAAACGCTTCTCTGAGATTTTACAGTCTGAAGCCTCATGCCTTCCCACTGACTCCATAAACCTCCAAGACGAAAAGCCAGCAGTTGTCCTAGGTCCTATGGTAGAGGATAGAGATGATTCATCCCCTCCCTTCTACACATCCCTGAACATACATGATAAAGTGATGCACAACTGCTTGATGGATTCAGGGGATTCTCACAACCTCATGCCCAAAACTGTCATGGAAGAGTTGGGACTAGAAGTCACCCGAGCTTATCATGACCTCTATTCTTTTGACTCCAGGAGAGTTCAGTGTCTTGGAGTTATTAAAGACCTGGTTGTAACCTTGTTTCAACTGCCCATGAAAAGTGTGGTCATGGATATTGTAGTGGCCGATGTCCCCCCTAAGTTTGGTATGCTGTTATCAAGATCTTGGATTAAAAGACTGGGGGGAACCTTGTAGATGGACCTCACATATGCTACTATTCCAGTGTTCGGAGGAGAGCATAGAAGACTATATCGGGAAGCCCAACTGGCCTACATAATCAGTGATGAAGCTAACCCCACCAATCATCCCATCTTTTCCTTGGACACTGATTTAGGCTCCAGTTTACTACAGCTCACTCATGCCCCCGAGCCTCCTCTCAAACTCAGAAAGCAGCCCACCATTTCCCCTAAACCTCCTTCCTCCATCACCCCCATATGGAAAATGTTCTTTGATGGAGCCTCCTCCAGAGAAGGTGCTGGAGCTGGAGTGGTTTTTGTGTCACCTGCTCAGGAGACCACATCTTTGTCATACAAATTAGAATTCGAAGCTACCAACAATGTGGAAGAGTATGAAACTCTTATTTTGGGATTAAGAGCTGCGAGGGAAATGGGAATTCAGGAAGTAGCAGTGTTTGGCGATGCAGAGTTGGTAGTCCAACAGGTCAGAAATGCTTATCAGGCTAAGCATCCCCGACTTAGAAGCTACAGTAATTAGGTGTGGGATCTTGTTGACAGTTTCTTCTCAGCTTTTAACATTTTTTTCATCCCAAGAGAGAAGAACACAGTGGCAGATTCCTTGGCTGCATCAGCAAGTAATTTTAAAGTACCCCTGCCCCCTAAATTTAGATATGATGTAGAAGTAAAATACAGGCCCTCCATACCTGACAACGTCAAACATTGGAAGGTGTTTGAGGATGAACTCGAGATCAAGAAGTTCTTGGAGACTATCGAAGAATTTTTAGAAATGCATATCGACCAAGATTCTGTATCTGAGGAAGGGTCTGATGGGGGTGAGTTGCTGAGTAAAATAGCAAAGCATGAAATTATTCAGTTGCCTAGCAATCACATTCCGAGAGGACTGGTCCCGTTAGAGAGATTGTTCGATGGGAATGATGTGGCAGTAAAGGGCAGAGTTTCAGGTGATGATGCTGACACAGCCGAGTGCAACATTGGCACACCGGGGGAGCCTAAGTTTGTCAAGTTGTCAAACAGTTTGACCAAGGAGCAAAGGGTTGAATATACCAAGCTGCTGAGAGAGTTTTCTGATGTGTTTGCATGGACCTATGAAGACCTCAAGACATTTGACACAACAGTCATTGAGCACAAGATCCCGCTGAAAGAGGAGGCTAAGCCGTTCAAGCAGAAGCTGAGACCGATAAATCCCATGTTGCTTCCTGTCATGGAGAAAGAAGTGAAGAAGCTGTTGGATGCCCAAATCATTGTCCCCTTGAGATATTCCGATTGGGTTGCCAATTTGGTCCCGGTAAGGAAGAAAAGTGGGGAAATCAGACTCTGTGTTGATTTCAGGAACCTGAACAGGAGCTCAAGGAAAGACAATTACCCCCTGCCCAACATGGAGAACATATTGCAGAAGGTTACTGGCGCATCTAGAATATCCATGATTGATGGCTTCTCTGGCTACAATCAGATATCAATCATGCCTGAGGACAGAGAGAAAACGACCTTCACCACTCCTTGGGGCACATTCATGTATGCCAAAATGCCTTTCGGACTGATGAATGCAGGAGCAACATTTCAGCGGGCCATGGACATAGCCTTCAACGGGGAGAAGGACCATTTTGTGGTAATATATCTGGATGACATCACCATCTTCTCCAGAACAGTCAAGGAGCACTGCTGCCACTTGAAGAAGGTTTTCTTGAAGTGTCGAAGGTTCGACCTATCTTTAAACCCCAAGAAATATTTGTTTGCTATGAAAGAATGGAAGCTATTAGGCCATATAGTGTCAGCAGAGGGAGTAAGGATTGACCCTAGCAGAGTAGAAGCACTCCAGACCCTGTCACTTCCCAGATCTAAGAAGGAAGTTTAGGCCTTTTTGGGGAAAATAAATTTTCTGAGGAGATTTGTCTCTAATTTTGTTGAGTTGGTAAAGCACATCACAGCCATGCTCAAGAAGGGAAATGAAGTGAAATGGACTACTGAACCCAGGGAATCGTTTGCCCAAATAAAGAAAGCGCTGACTGAGGCACCTGTGCTAATCAGTCCTGATTATTCTAAAGATTTCCTGATTTTTTCTTTTGCTTCGTGTGATACAGTAGCAGCAGTCTTGTTGCAAAAAAATGATCAAGGGCAAGAGCAACCTATTGCCTTCTATAGCAAGGCATTGCGAGATGCAGAACTCCGGTACGAGATCATGGAGAAGCAAGCCTATGCCCTAGTGAAAGCTCTCAAAGCTTTCAGAGTCTATGTCTTGCACTCAAAAGTCACTGCATGCGTTCCTTCGGCCTCTGTGAAGGACATTCTTATACAACCTGACATAGATGGAAGAAGGGGTAAGTGGATCGCCAAGATCTTAGAGTTTGATCTGGAAATCAAGCCCACCAAGTTGATAAAGGGGCAGGGTTTGGCTAAGTTGTTGGCTGAATCCAATTGCAAAGCCTTGGGGATTAGTTTCATCAATGAGCAAGCTGAGTCATTCAACCAGAACTTTCAGGATGCCTTGTCTCTAGCAACATGCTCCTGGTACAAGGATATATTGTATTTTCTGCAAGAATTGAGGCCTCATGATGGAATGGAAAAGAGCAAGGCGAGAGCTTTAAAGCTCAAGGCGGTCAGATATTGCCTCATTGACCAAGCCTTGTACTAGAAAGACCCTTCAGGGGTGTTTCTAAGGTGCCTGGACCCACAAGAAGCCCAGCAGGTTATTTTTTATTTTCACAATGGCCTTTGTGGGGGTCATTATTTCTGGAAGACCACAGCCCATAAGATCCTTCGGGATGGGTATTACTGACCCACTTTATTCCCTGATGTCTGCTGAGAAATCAGAGCTTGCATCAAATGCCAGAAGTTCTCAGGTAAGCAGCAGCTCAAATTTCTGCCATTAAAGCCTGTAGTGGTTTCAGCACCCTTTCAGCAATGGGGATTGGACTTCATTGGAGAGATTCATCCTCCCTCAAGTGGTCAGCACAGATGGATCCTGACTGCAACAGATTATTTCACCAAGTGGATAGAAGTTGTCCCCACCAGAAGCGCATCACACAAAGTAATTATTAGCTTCCTGGACTATATCATAACCCGATTTGGTTGTCCCAGCAGAATCGTCACCGACAATGCTGCTTCTTTCAAATCTGAACCTCTAATTAAGTTCTGTGAGCAGTTCCAGATCCCGCTAATTCACTCCACCCCCTACTATCCCCAGTGCAATGGTTTAGCGAAATCTTCTAACAAAAGCCTGATAAAGATCATCAAAATATTGTTAGAGGATAACAAAAGAGCCTGGGATTCAAAGTTGAGATTTGCTCTGTGGGCCAATCGTGTCACCACGAAGAAGTCTCTGGGCACTTCGCCATTTCAACTAGTCTATGGAGCAGAGGCAGTTTTCCCTACTCAGCTCGCCCTACCTGTGGTGAAGTTCTTTCAAGACTGCGAGGGAGAACCAGATCATATGATCAGAAAAATTCATCGGATAGTGGAAGCGCAGCAGATCAGAGAACAAGTGAGGGACGCAGCTTACAGTCATCAGCAGAAGATCAAACAGGCTTTTGACAGAAAGGTCAGAAAAAAGGAGTTCGAGATCGGGGACTTGGTATTTAAGTGGGACGCACCCAGACAGGATAAAGGAAAGCACAACAAGTTCGACGCCCTCTGGATCGGCCCCTTTAAAATCTCTGAGATTTTCTCTAACAACACATATGGGTTGCAGGATCTGGAGGGAGAAGAGGTTTTCAACAGCCCAGTGAATGGGCATTTCCTGAAAAAATGTTCTATTTAAGCCTTAGACGGCTCCTCTGTTTGTAAATATTGTCTTTTAGTTCTTGTTTCGTTTCTTTTTGTATGTTTTCGGCCTAATAATTGACTCCATAGCCCAACAGAAAGGCGAATGGAACTGCAGAAGGAGTTCTTAGAGCATCGCAGGGACGACTATATCCCCCATGGAGCCTAATGTTAGTGATAATTCTTGTCACGGGCTCTAGAGAATTCGGGTCTGCAAGTTGCACGAAATGCTCAAGCGCAGCACGGGAGAATTCCTATTTTTCCAAATAGGTACAAGGCCACAGCCCGTGGTCACTTGGGGGTGATAGAAAGAACTACGCAAAAGGCCGAAGCGTCGGGTTTAGTTGCAGAAGGGATCACTGTGTTCTCCAGATGCTAGTTCAACTTGATCTCCATCCTGATAACTGCTCGGAGTGAATGAAGAAGAGAGAGGGTGGTTGAAACCTCGCCTCACTCATTAATTGCAAGGTATGGATGTCACAGCAGGAAGCCTGCCCGAGATGGTCCTCTGTACTGGTTTTCCCACAGAAGCCATGCCGATGTCCTCGACTCACCAGGGAAGTCTGCGCATGCTAATTCGGCATTTAAGGGCTCAACTACCCCTTAACATGAGCCATGCAGAGTTAAGGTGGCGTATGACAGAGGAGTGTAGGCCAGATTTGATTGAAGAGACGCCCCATCCTGAAAGTCTAAGACGCCTCTGTTGGGAAAATGCTTAAGGAGTATATATACTTAGTTTTGATATTTTTGTAGGTATCGATGGTTGAGCAAAGCTCCCGGTTGTAAATCTTTAATGAAGCACTGATACTCTAGTTATGTATGAACCCTCGAGACTTCTTGCCTTATGAATGCCAGTTTCTTTTACATCTTTGTTATACTGTGTTAGAACGGCTCGGAATTGGAGGATCCAGTCGAGTTGTAGTTGTTATAGGATGATGTAGGTTGGATCACTGTAGCAGTTACGTTGTTTCTGATCAGTTCTTATGATTTTCCCAGCGTTGAGTGACTTGGAATTGGAGGATCCAGTCAAGTCCCCTTTCAGTTTCTTGAGACCCTGAAACAAGAGGATCTTGCATTCAGAGTCTTTCTTCTGCAAGCTACTGTAAGCCTGTTGCCCAAAGCCGTTTGCTCACCTTTCTTACCAAGCCTTCCACCTACTCACCTTTTAATCAACCCACTGGCTGAAGTTAGATCAAGACCTCCTTTGTTACTTATGTACCAAACCCAGTCCCTGAGTTAGAGTGATATCTCCTCGAGTCTTCATCTCCATTTGATCACCCCTTATAAACAAACCGTGACATTAAACCGATGGGTGTCGGGCTCTACTCCTGCAAGCAATCCAGGAGTGACTTCCGACGCTAACAGATGATACAGGACAAAGTGAGGAGGCAGTACCCTCACTTCTTACCTAACTAAAAGCAGACTTTTGGTGGTCCAAAATCTTCCAAAGTGGGGAGGAATGCTCCAGGAGGCTCCCCAGTCTCAGAAAATGCTCAAAAATCAAAGTCCTCATAATTGTATGAAACCAATTCCATCGCGACCGGCTCGTCGCGTTGATTCCGGCCATATATTCATTTCCTCAAAACAGACTCTGGATGTGAAAAATATCGCACGACAATCAAATTCTTCTATGGCAAAAATCAATGGTCAATTGGCAAATAAATAAGTGCCACATGGCCCAGACATGGGCAGCCACGTGGCACTTCACTACTGGTTGGCATGTAAAAAGTATTTGGGGGTCCATGGGATTCAAACCTCTGACCCATGGCTAGCTCCAAGTCTTTGGAAAAGTTCAATTACCAACCTGCCAAAAGTCAAATTTATGAAAAAAAACCCACTTTCCTATAGTTTTGGGGTCAAATATCCAAAGGAGGGTGCAAGGGGGCTAGGTCTAAGCCCCAGCACGTGGTTTCATTACAGGAGCGCGTCCAAGGGCTAATTCTGGGCGCACCCAAGGGCAGACTAGCCCAGATCCCATGGAAGGCGCCCCAAAACCAGGAGCTAACAGTTAAGGGGGCTGGCACATAGCACTTGGAGCGTTGGCACTTGGCCATGTGGCCCCATGTGACCTGGTAAAGGGGGTGTGCGCCCTGTCTTGGGGGATACTCTGCATTTTTGATTTAAAAGTGGTTTTTAAACATTACAGAGGTGATTTTTGCCTGATATTATGCCCAGAAAATGGAATTTTTGAGGATTTGATCCCAGAAATAGGCCAGATCTTGAGGGAAGTTGGGATTCCTCATCTGAGCCTTGAAAACTATAAGAACCAGGATTTTTGAAGCTTGTAGGAGGACTTTTTGATGCAAGGTTTTGAAGGAGCAGTTTGTAAATTTTGACCTTTTCTCATGTTTTGAGAGACATTTTTCTCATGTTGTTGAGAGGATTTTGATGGTGCATGCATGAATCTGAGCAAGGAGGTCTTGCACAGAAAACATGAAGCATGTAATGTAACAGCAAAGAGCATTGTAAGAGAACTTTGAGAATTTTAAAGAGCAATAAAGAGTTCCTCCACTTGGAAGCGGGCCAGGAGACGTAGCCAACAATTGGTGAACTTCGTTATCAACCTCTTGTCTCTATTTCTCTTTCTGTTTTGTTGTTCTATTCTCTTCATTTGCAGCATGAATATTAGTGGCTGATCTCTTTACACATTAATAAGCATCAAGTAAAAGTCGGATTTGATATTCCGCAAACAAGATAACAAGTTTATGTATTTCGCATTCTTAACGATCCGATGCAAAAAGTATATTAAACTAACTTGCGATTTTCGTTTTTGGATCAGACCTTCTCCAAACCTGGCTTGTTAAACTCCATAACATCTTTGAGCATTTCTCTGGGTTAAGGGGGGTTTGATGCACATGTTTGAGTAATATGATTATTAGATGTGATTGACATTGTTATGATCCCTATGACTTATGAACCCCTGGAGGGCATACTTCTTGTTGTTGCAGGACCTTGCCCGGTGGATAGGTACATATGGGGGAATGATTAGCTCGAACCTCCATGGGGCTGAAAGCCCACATATGAATGTTGTGACCCCAACCAGGGGTAACCAGAGGCTTGCACCAGGAAGAAAGGGGGATGTTTCCCCCGAGACACTCTGGTAGACCTAGACCTAGGGGGATCTTGCCTTTCCACCTGGACGTTGACCCTTGAGATCCCATGACATCGTCATTTTAATCCTAGACGTCATACAGTCAGGGTTTGCATTTATGAGGGTAGTTGTGTGCTAGTTGGCACGTGTGGCAGCATTCAGGGCCTTTGGAGGCCAAACATTCTGCATTTGAGACCTAGCGTTCCACCCTAGGGGCCTAATGCCACCCTAGAAGGACATGACGTCACCCTTGGAAATGATATTAGGGTTTAATTAATTTCATTTATGTAAAAAATGGATTTTTTATGTAATTTGGCCAGATCGACCTTTTTATGACCAAAATTTAATTAAAGGTCATTAAAACTGTATAAATAGAGAGAAAAGACACTCATTTTTTCATCATGAAATCATCACACAAGTGTGTGGTCTAAAATTCGACCCTCTTCTAGGGTTATTGGCTGAAATTTTCGACGCACTTCTCTTGGAGGCTAAAATTTGCAACTTGGATCATTTTTGGTTAAGTTACTTGGCATTCTAGGGTTTTATGGCTTGATTATTCTTGGTGAAGTAAGTAAATCTGCAATTCTTCATTTTATTTGAATGGTTTATAGTAAATTTGTGTATTCATGTTAAAAATTATGAAATTATTTGCTTGACAAACCCTAGTAGTAAATGACTTAATTTGCTATTTCTTTAGTCTTCATTTGCTAGACCTTACCAAAAGGATTTTGACCTAAGTAAACTTCTAGAGCCCTAAATACCAGCACTTTAAAAGTCATTATCTAGTCAATTGTTGCTTCTAGTATTTATTCGATAGTCTAAGGAAAGAAGATCTTGCTAGAGCCTAAAATTGCTTACACTCTAGCAAGTGTGTTCTTAGGGTTTGGATGTTGAGGCCTTGAAAAGCCAACACCTCTTCCATCCATCTCTTATCCTTAGACAAGTATAATCATTGTGTCATTTCTTCCAAGCAGAAAATTGTCATCTATAGTGGACTCCATTACCCTATAAAGGCACTAATCCACTCACTATAGTGATTGATTGATCAAACAACTCTCAAACTATCTTCCTTGAAATATTTACTAACTTTTACTAAACTTAAACTAGACTAAGTCATTGACTAACTTATTGTTGTTGCAAAATATCGCTACAACCATCTAACAACATCAAATTTATCTTGAAAAGTGACATTAAAAGTTGATTAGACATTGTCAATTTTGCTTCTGACAAGTTGTTATCATTCTGCCAACTTAGAGCTATATTTTCTTGTCATTTTCAAGCATTCTTGAGGCATAATTATTGTGTCTATTACAAAATATTCATTTATGTTGTAAATAATTACATTGTCGCAGTTTTATATCAGCGTACTTATTTTTCAGAGGTTCATGATCTTATGAAACACTAACATCATATGGTACTTAGAGATTGTACTATTTTCTATTTGTTATCTTGTTCTAGGCAGGTACACCTTATTTACCCTTTTGCTTCATCTCTATAAGACACAAAGAACCTCTGACTTGAGTGACCTGTGAGAGGGGTAAACCTTTCTTATATATTTTACCTTAGCCTTCTCAAACCCTCAGATCACTGGGGACATCTCCCTTGGGGTACTGTGACATACTCCTAAATAGAAAGGGGTTTCCTATTAAGGTGACAGTGATAGGTCACTCCTTGTTACAACAATCTTCCATCCACTTGCCTTAGGCTTTGGGAAAGAACATATTGTGTGATAATAGATATCATACTTTGCATTACATTGGTTATTGGTATATGATGATGAGTTATGGTACATTGACATGACACATCGATACTCTTGCAAACAATCTTTCACTTCCAGGCATTGAGCATTGTCTTCTCTTGATCATATCTCCTTACAAAAGATGGTCAACCTTGAGTCAAACCAAGTCCTTTCCCTCTCCTATACAATTACAATGATAGGAATTAGTATTGACCACATAGAAAAACCCTCCTTAGGTTAGGAACCCTAGCCTTAAAGGGAAGAGACAAGGTCGTTGAAGTGACAATAAACAACTTGCTTATCTATTGCCCCAGTCTCTCCTTCACAGGGCGAGACATTCCCTTAAACAAGAGTTTGAGCAGTAATACTTTGTATCATCCCTTTGATAGGACATCATGCCCAATGTTAAAGTGTTACACTTGATTGATATAGAGTATAATGTTATGCTCTAGGCTTAATGCACATGAGACCTAGGTGTGCATGCAAATCTTAATTTGTGTATATGTATTACTTTTTTGGGGGATTTCAACTCAATACGTATAATATCTTCAGTAATTGAGACCAAATCAATAACAAGTGATGATTGGTAATGTCAAATAGTCCAACTCTTAATGCAAGACCCAAGTTGAGGTTGTTGAGTGAAATAACTTAAACTCATAGTTTTCCACTTAAGAAAACTATAATTAGTGGTGTCTCTACAAGCAATAGTCAATTATGTTCATGTAGTGCTTAGTCAATGTAAGTAAGAAGGTGGTGAGTCTTATCATCAATGCTCTACCAATATGACTTGATAACCTGATGACCTCCTCATGCAATGGCATTGCCCAAGACAACAAATCAATAGAGTTTAAAATGCAATACAAAATGCTCAAGAAAGCAAGGCACTTCTCAAAAGAACCTAGGATTGTGGAATTGTGTTCAAAAAGTGGGATGAATGAAACCAATAGGTGACAAAGATCCTAACTATTGGTTGGTAACAAAAGTCTATGTTAGGCTACATGTTCAATGTAGATACATGTGATCTCATGGATGAATAAGAAGCGACCATTGAACTTATGTCAACCAATGTGAAATAAAAGGTAAAATTAGCCACATCTTAAAAGGCTATTTGGATTAGGAGAATTATCAATAATTTGTAGGTAAAAGAAGATAAGGAAACACCATTGTTACAAAGTGTAATAAAATTGGCCCGAAAACTATTCCTCCATTTTTTAATCTAATACAACAACCCTCGTTGCCTTGTTTGTTATTTTTTAATGTTGTTGAGCATAAAATGAAACTCAATTCAAATCTTCTATCACAAAAAGCCATTTAAGTGCCAATGCCTTAGGGTGTCATTTTTTTTAATGTTAACATCAACACCCCACAAGCAATAATGTCATGCCTTTGCATTGACATTGTGGGTGGGGCCAACACCATGTGGCATTGGCCGTCAATGGTGTTCATGCCATGTGGCAACAACACAACCCATAGGTGGTGATGCCATGGCATCACCCCATATGACCATGCAACAAGTCAAGGATTGGCCTCTACAAGGTTACAATGATCTTAATGCAAGGCATTGTAACCATCAACCATGTAGCATGCTGCCATAACCTAAAACATTGCCACCATGCCATTGAGAACTTTAATTTATACTCAACTAAAACACGCATTGGTGGTTGAAAGGCATCCTAGGGATTAGCAAGGCATATTATCACTCTATTGTTTTTTTTTCATTTTTTTCCCAAATCTCAATGAGCCAAATATGATGGCATTCGCCCCCCAAGGTTGATATCACTTTAAAATAATAATAAAAACATAAGAACTTTAATAAAACAAGCATTAAGGGGTCGTTATCATGACATAAGACTTAAATGCCTTGTTTTTTTTCAAGGATAACGCTTTTACTCAAAATCATTTTTCATTCCAAGTCCTTGATTCAATTTTTCATGCGCTTGATTCAATTTTTCTAAAAGGGATTTGCATCATTTGGGATTTTATTTAACAAGGCATTTTCTTGAGACTAGGTTGATGCCCCCATGGGTTGATATCACTTTAAATAAAAGAACACAAGAAAAAATAAAGCAAGGCATTAAGGAATTGTCAGCGTGGCATCAAACGTGAATGCCTTGTATTTTTTACTAAGCATCATAAGACATCAATGCCCTAAGAATTTTTTAGGGCATTGATAAGCATCATCACCATGCTCATGATCAAAATTAAACTTTCTATTTCACACTTAAGATCAAATCATTTTTCGTTCCAAGTGCTTCGTTTATTTAGAACATTACAGAACAAAACAGTTCCTAATCAAGAACAATTTACAGAGACAAGATTTATGAAACATGGCGTGGTTTTCCCTTTGCAGATCTGCGGCCACTAAGAAAGGACAAAAGGAAACCCTTGCTACGTGGAGGATGATAAACATTTGATCTCTGATTATTCCCAAAAGACGAGGACTTTGTGCCTTGTCTAAAATCCTGCCAACATAGCAATCGACAGTATTAAAAACTGAAATATGATCTTTAAGATTCACAATAAGGAATCTTCATGCTAAAACATAGTTACCAGGCAGAGGAGAATAAAGCACATGGAGATTACAAAAATTATGGAAAAATATGCCACCCACATTTCGTAGAATTAAAGAAACCAAATAAAAACATGGAAAAGTGCTCATGGATGCAATAAAAAGTGCACAGAATAATTGAAATGAAGCAAATTATTACAAAATGAAGAGAATTGTTTACAGTATATTCTAGGGAAAAATAAAATTTGGTTTTCAAGTATATTTTGAGCTGGTTTTTTAGCCTAGATGGTTTTGTTTGAGACCTGGCAGCTCTTCGGAATGCTGGGAATACTCAAACATACATTGGAAATAATAACCAGTGAAAAATGCATCTGATATGTGCTCACAGAAGTCGTATTTTTAGAAATATAAGCTGAAATCAAACAGACAAGGTGTCAGCCTATGGCTTACCTTACCGATCATTAAGTCTTCATGTCACCTTTAATTGTATTATTCAACTAGGATATTAGTGATTTATCCTCAAAATCATGACTATGTGGGTTAGTTAAGATTACCTAGCCTAGTCCCCATGCAAAGTGTTAGAGCAAATCTCTCTATGAGGTGGTGTTAGTACACTTTTTCACCTTCCAATCAGATCTGATATAACATAAAGTCAGCGATGAAAAAGAGGCTAATTCGAGGAGAGAATGCCCTAAGTGTCACCGTCAAACCTCCTCTCCATTTGCACTGGGGTGTGCCAACCTCAGCGGGGTGTCCCTAAGTGCCTTCCTGCTCATTTAAGTCTGATTTTCGGCAATAAAACAATAAAAAACAGCAGCAAAAAGTGTCTTGAACAGCGTGTAAAACAGCTCAACACGTTAGGAAAGATGATAGTAAATTCGCTTGGTAGAATCCTTGCAACGTTAGCTTTAGAAAGATGCGTAGAAAAGAGAAAGAAAACACAATTAAAAGGTCAAAATTTGTTAGTTTTGTAGCTCGGTAGGTGTCTTAGCATGGGCCTAAGTGTCATAGGCATGTTGATGGACACACTAAATACCCAAATCAGCGTTATTTGTCTTAGCCTAAGTCTAACTTAGGAATTCGGCAGAAATCTCTGTTTTGAGTGGATTGTGGGGGCCAGGCTAGTGGGGCGCACCACCTTAGTGTTGTGTGGGGTCCAGCCAAGGGGGGGCGCACCTCCTTGGAGCCTTGGAGGCTGAAATTGGCACACAATTCAAGGCAGAAAGGTGGCTGAAGGAAGGATAAAGAGAGGGGATGAGGGTGAAGAGGACACACATTCTCATTTTGTGAGAGAGGAAGAGGAGTGCTTGGCTAAGAAGAGAGAAGGGCGATCTGCTTGAGGAGGTAGACTTTTGAGCAAGTCTGGACAGAAAGGTACAGGGTCGTACTTACACCATACAACTCAAGCAGCAGGTTGGCCATACTCAAGGCCATACACTGCTGAGAAGAGGGGTCGATTTCTAGCCTGTTTCAGTAGTGGAGGTGAGGCCAAGTTGGGGCCAAGTTCAGCAGCCAGAGGAAGGGCGAATCACCCAGGGTCGTACAACAAAGAATGCAGTCGTACCTGGGCCGTATAGTGAGGGTCGTACAGGCCAAATTGTAGCTGGGCCGTGTTATCGCACAGTTTGTAGCTAGGATAAAAGGCTATAAGATAGAAGGCCAAACTAGAGTAACAGGGACCAATCCCACCCAATGTCACCACAATGGGATGGTTCTTTCTCTTTGGGGAGGTTAGGCCCAGGGGAGACGTCCCCGGTGACCTGGGGTTTTGAAGAGGCAAAAGGCTAATAAGATAAAGATAAGGTTTTCCCCCTTCACAAGTCACCACCCAAACAGATAGTCCGGCCAAAGGCCAATTTAAGAAGTAAAACCGCCAAAGAAGTGTACCTACCTGGAACAAAGCAACAACAAACTAATATATGCAAGCTATTTCAATGGGTTAGTACTTTATAAGACTATCTGATAAATACATATAAGCAATTAACAATAAATGTTGACGAAGTCAATGTTTATCAATATCAATGAAAAGTTATAACACTTCACCAATAAATATTGGAACAATGTAGCATTCAATGTAACCAATCAACACCTTATTCAATTAATGCCTAAACCACCATTCAATTGCTCTTAAGACAAAACGTTGTTGCACTAAAGATGTAATAACCAAGGATGACTGCAGCACTTAGGGTTAGTAAGTTAGTTAGGGTTAGTGTAGTTAGGATTT
This sequence comes from Picea engelmannii, assembly GCA_009831015.1. Classification (NCBI taxonomy): domain Eukaryota; kingdom Viridiplantae; phylum Streptophyta; class Pinopsida; order Pinales; family Pinaceae; genus Picea; species Picea engelmannii. The sequence goes on from ML788427.1 coordinate 601,015, forward strand.
GAAATTCAAAGGGTTTTGAGAGTGTTGTAATCAAGTTTCACTTCAACGTTGGAGTACTTTAGATCAGTGCCTTAGACGGTAAATGGAGTCAAAAGTGAAGGATGCAAGGGTTGAAGGAGGAAGGCTAAGGACTAGAGGGAAGAGTTCTGAAGTGCTGCTATGGCAGGGCCTCAGAATCAAAACCCTAGGGGAGAGAGGCTCACTTCGGTGTTGCTATAGCAAGGCCTCGTGCTCTCTCCTCCTTCCTTAGGTCAACTTGGCAAAACCGCTAGCTCAAATGAAGCACAAAATCAAGACAAGAAGGCTTAATGAGGGAGAGTGTTGCTATAGCAAGGCTCTTTCATCAAACCCTAAAAGAAAAACGGCCCTAAGTGTATATGACCTAGGCCTGGGACGTCTTCTTCCTCTTGAATTCTAAATGGTACGGCTAGCAAAGGAGAGGAAGAAAAAGGAGTGTAGCTACGGCTAGGATCTCTTTTTCTTCTTTAATGGCTAAAAGTTTCTCTATCAGGAGACATGAGACAAGGACCTACTTGTGTGCTTGTCACCTAGGGTTTTGATTCAGCAAATTATAAATATATGTAAGAAAATAAGACTACAACCATTCATTTAAGAAGTTTTGCAGAAAAATACTTACAATTCATCAAGAAATAACCATGCAAACCCTAGTTGTAACACCTTCCTTCAAGAGAAACACCATAGAATGCCAAAAAGTCTTCCTTCAACAAGTGAGCCTCACTAAATCAGCCAAATACCCAAGATAGGGCGCAAATTTTAGACCTCCTTATGGAGTGAATGAGTTGTGATCATAAAATGAGAGTCAAAATCCCTCATTTATACAAAACCTTGACCTAATTTTACATTTTAGGTCAGGTAAAAGGTCGACAAGGCCAAAATATCAAATCATACTGTTTTTACATTAAATTGTCAAATCTAAACCCTAATCAAGAAAAAGGTAAGACGTCACCCCTTTCTAGGGTGATGTTAGCCCCAATTAGGGAAAATGTGGCCTCCTGAAGCAAGACGTTAGCCCTCCTAGGGCTCCTCCAAGCTGCCACACGTGCCAACTACCCTGTCCATCTGCCAACATGCTCATGATGACGTCATAAGCCTCCTGGTGACGTCCCAGGCCATCTAGAGCCAACGTCCCACTGAAAATGGGTCAATCCCCCTAAGTCAAGCTGTGTCGGGATGCCTCTGGTGGAACGTTCTCTTCTTCTCCAATGCAAAGCCCCTGATCCATCTGTGTCCTGTCTCTGCCCCGTGATGGGGTCTCAGCATCCATCTGGTGGGCTCTTCATCCCCATGGAGGTCCGAATTGATCATCTCCCCATGTGTACCGGTCCAAATGGTACCTGTTCGTCGAGCATGGTCCTGCACATCAAAGGCTATGCCCTCCATGGGCTCATTAGTCACAAGGATCATAACAATGTCAATCACATCTCATCATCAATATTATTAAACATATGCATAAAATCCCTAATACGTCAGTTAACATCTCAAAGACGTTACACAAGCCTGCAATACAAGTCTGGAGAAAAGAACAAGGCGTCCTATTGCGCTAGTGTCCACAAGAAAAGGAAGGTTCCTGAAAAGACCTCATCCAAGCCATGTAAGTGGGTGATGTGGTCAGGGGATGTCCAAGTATGTGGGTGCAGTGAAAGCCAAGGATGTAAAAGTGTTACCTGTGGGTGCCTTTGTAGAAGGCGAGTTGTACCTATCATGGATGCATTCTTTCCAAGCCCATTCTTGCCTTTATTCTTTTTATTCTTTTTTGCTTTTTTTTGTTCAAGAGCTAATCAGGTGACACTGCCTTGGCATGGTGACCAGAGTTGACAGCGTTACCCACAAGTACTTTCACAAAGATGAGAAGGTTGGCTTGTGATGAGACCCCCTTTCCGTTAGCCATGCAACCAAGAGTCACTGCCCTGGCGTGGTAACCAGTTGGTGGCAATGTCATACTGCTAGGTACCCATGGACCTAATAGGTTGGCTCATGATGAGACCCCATATCCTCTGACTAGGTCTTGTTTTATTATTTTTCCGGGTCCATCTTGTTTCTTGCTGAGAAGCCTTTTATTTCTTTCTAGGGGATCCCTGGGCGAAGCATCTCGAGGTTTTATTCTTAGGCTTTTATCTTTTACCGGCTTGCTTTTACCTTCTAGGCCTTTAGCCCCTTCTTCCCACGAGGTAAGGTGCAGTCCCGAAAATAGGTTAACCCAATGCCCGGACAAGGGGGATGGGATAAGTGAGCGGGAAGTAAGATGAAGAAGTGGTGCTATGATGGGAGTGGACGATGGCTTTTTAGAAATCCCCCTAGTGGCAAACCAAAACCTACAGATACAGGCTTGCTAGGGCACCCTGTCAATCCCCCCAAACATGGTCAAGTGGGCAAATGTAAGATCCAAGCAGTCGTTAGAAATAAAAGGAATCAGATGCATACATTTAAAGGTTTTAACGATCAAATGTGACACATACCATGATACCTGGACTAATTACCTCATGAAGCAAGAACCTCTTTTGATACAGGACCAAACCGATGGTGATGGATGTTGCTGCTGCTGACAAGATAAAGACGATGTAAGAAGAAAAGGTGGGCCCTCCAGGACCATGCTCAGGTCAATCCTGTTCTCGGTACTCCATGTCTAGGACCTGTGGGCCTCGAAACATGATCTCCTAGTTATCCCTGAAAATGGGGATAACATCTGGCTCCAACTCGGGGACATGTGCTCACCGTAGAGCGCATGAGAACCTCAGCATCTATGACATAACCTGCAGACCTGCTTGATCTCAAAAGAAGCATTAGTAACAAAACTTGGGGTGGTAATGCCACCCCAACATACATATAGATGAAATTTGTTTTCATGAATGAATAGAACAGACAGAAATTGTCCCAAATCATTGGACTGGGTTCATTTGATGTATGAGTGAATGAATGTTATATTCTGTGTATGTGTTTTACTTCATTTCATTCATGTATGATTGTTCGAGAGATTGACTGTATGAGTTCGTGATGAAACTGGATGAGTTTCAATTGTTTCTCTTCTAATACTCGTATGCAACGTGTGCATCTCAGAGAAGTTTAGAGAGAATCAGAGAAACTCAAACCAGGTGCAAGGTGTGCACAGCGTCAAGAAGCGACCAAGTGTCAAAGAACCAAAACAGAGGAACGCCAGGTGAGCAAGAAGAATTTCTTTTTAAGAAATCATTCGAACTGAGTTATCGAATTCCCGAGAACACAAGGTGTGCGTGGGAAATCGAAATCCTTCTAAGGACAAAGCTCAGAAGGGATAGCACTTTTCATAAGTGTCGACGAGATCCAAGAGTTGGACTCGCGGGAGAAGCAAAAGCCGAGACCTTTGACTCTGAGAAATATTCTAAGTCGGGGAGAAGACAGAAGCTCAGGAGAGATAGTGAACCGTCGATCTAAGGGGGGATCGAATCGTTAGTTTCCTTCATTGGAAAGGAGATTTTGGAAAATCGGATATCGGGAGTTTGGAGAACGGAACATGTTTTCCAAAGTCGCGAAACGCGAACTTCCGACTTCGCGAAGAAAGGATTTGAGTCGTTAGATCAGAAATAGGCAGAAGGAGCACGCACAGGAGGGGATCAGATCTCAGCCGTCAGATCTGAGTGCCTGGACCAACAGCCGTTGGATCCTAAGGAAAGTGTACGAGACAAGTTCTGAAATCATCGGGACCGTCCATCGTTAGAGAACAGATGGTAGCAGATCAGCATTTCACTGACTTGCGACTCAGGGAACTCAAAGGGTAGACTTGTGAGAATTCGCGAAGTGCGAACTAGCGAAAAGATCGCAACCGTTGATCAAGAAGAGATCTGGAACGTTGATCGTCCAGGGAGAATTTCGGGATTTCGGGGATCAGAAGGTCTGAGGTGAGAGGTCTTTCGACTTCGCGAAACGCGAAGTCCCGAAACACTTAATAGTTGGGCCCCAGGTCATAGCCCAACATCAAAGTCAAAAGGGGCTAGGAGGAAGGAGATAGCTCCTAGAAGGATTCTCCGATCAGGAAATCGAGAGTCAGAAGAAGAGGGGTGAGAAATCCTCCTACTTTGCAAAACGCAAAGACCCGATACGCAAAAGGGAGATCTGAACCGTTGTATCGCAGGAGACTGTGAACCGTTGATCTGACATCGAAAGTTCGGAGATTCTAGAGTCGGGGAGTCAGGGTTGGTTCATACGTAGAAGTCCCGAAATCGCGAAACGCGAAGTGCCTTTTGTTTAGGCTTGTGGTCACGGGTAGTGGTCACGTGGAGGGAACTCGCGCCCAGTGCTTGTTCACGCAAGCGGAGTTACATAAGGACCGGTGGAATTGTTCGTTGGAGGTTCCAGTGGGAACCCAAAGAGCTACATAGGCTCAGAAAATTGGAACGATCCAATGATCGGGAGGTCGGCAGACCCTGCTGAGGTAGGGGGGCTGCATCATCTTGCCTTAGGTCAAGGATATTTTCCAAGAGATCCCTCTCTAAGCCATGTAAAATAGATGAAGTGGTTCGGGTCAAGACTCAATGGTCATAGGGCTCATGA